>JBBYHM010000006.1:14819520-14847178 GCA_038381775.1 Adansonia rubrostipa
TTTTGAATTTAATGATACTAGATGCATGCAAGATGTAGTGAAGGTACAAAAATCATCCTTTTCTTTACAATCGTATCGTGGTCACTATTTTCCCTAACTAAGCAGGTCAAGACTTTCCGATGAGAATCATTTTCAAACAATTTCACTCATTTATCCGGCTTTATTTTTTTCTCATTCTATGCAGCCATATGCTTAAATTACTTAAAAATGGTGTTTCTGCAGTGTAGGCTGGATATAAAAGTCAGACAACGAGAATGAAAGCAGTCATAGTCTTTGCTCTATGGGTTGTTACCTCGTATCGAATGGCATGACTCTAAAAGATATAAACATCTTCCTGACTTTTCACCATCCAAATTGAATGTCATTTATCTAACACTTCAGTATCTTAAAATTGCATATAGTTTTCCATCTGATGATGCCAATTTCTCAGTATAGTAATTAATGACAGCAGGACTTCTATTTTCTCTTTAATTCATTTAAAGAAATCACTGTTCTTTTATTATTTATCATTTTGGTGCAATTGGCCAACAAATTTTACGTAGAACTCAATCAATTGATACACAAATAGCCTATAATAAATTCATGTTTGGCTTAGAGCTTCTGATATTATCTCTGACGATATCTCAGTTGGAAAAGTCTATTTTGACATGTTCATAGATGCTTAACAATGAAAAAAACATTAATTTCTTGTAAAAACAAGTAACCTTGCTTTGCAGGAAACATTATTTTGATCATTTTGATGAATTAATTAGCATCTATGTTACTCGTACTTTGAGATTAGTGTTAGACAAGGATATGTTCAATTTTTTTTTAAGTTTTTTTTTATATATTTAGAAGACCATATTTCTGTACCTGTGTTCAACTATATGTCAGAGAAAAATGAAGAGTCGGAATAGCATAGGTTAGCAGAAGTAGATTGGCATAGAACTGATCCTGAAGTAATAGTCTAAGAAATGTGGACGAATCAGCTGGAACTCTTCTGAATTGCACATTAACTTTTGTGTTGAATATCATATACAAGCTTTCTTTCCATGAACATTGAAAGGAAACTTGATGCTTTTATTGTTTAATGAACTGGTCAGCAAAGCATATTGGTTAAAAGGGGTTGATGAAAATATTCAAAATTTTTCTCAAAACTTGAAGTCGGTAAAATAAAGAAGACTTGTTAAAAGATTGCTAGGCGACAATTCCATTAAGCCACAAACAATCCACATAAAACACAATAAATATCATGATAAAGGGATTGCAACATCTAAGATTGAGGTTCACAGCCTACTTAGCTTGCGGAAAATGTCTTTGTTGTAATGACCCAAATGTTGTCTAGTTAGTCTTTTCACGTGGCAAGAAAGCAAACTGAGTTTGCTACTTCTATGACCATTTCATCTCTTTGTTTAAAGTGATCACGTAATTGTTTAAGACATTTTCAATATGTTAGGTTTCTAATATGAAATTGCTCTCCATTCCAACGTAAGTTCTCAAACTGAATGCTATGAGTAACTAATACTTTGAATTTGACAAGGGCATCTTTCATGGAAAAGGGTTGGTGCTTGCAGTAGACTTTTGCAACATTGTCCAAATTTTAAACCCTCATGTATAACAAATTCACTTTACCAATTCCTAAAATCAAGTCATTGCAGAAGATTCACTGTTCTGGAAAATCCAAGCAAATATTTCAATTCTAGATTTGTCTAAGAAGTAACAATTCTATCAGCCAACAAGTTGGTTACTAGAGACGGTTCACCTGCTAACCCAATCTCCTTTCTTTTTTTTCATATATTGTTATGATGAGTATTGGTAAACCTGAACGGAATTGCAGCATACCACCAAACACAGATGCTACTTTTGTTCTAGCTATCAGGATAGGAAATTTGGACCCCAAATTGTGTTGCGTGAAGCCTTTTAATGGATAAACCCCAATTGTTATATTTCCTTGTCAACAGTTATTGCAGACCGAGATGAACGCCAATGCATAAAAGGACTATTAGTTCCTGGTGATATGTATACATGCAAAATTGAATAGGGCCAATATTTCAGATGCCAAATCATTTTACTTGGATTTGTTATGAAACTTATTCGATATGCTAATGTAATGTCTGGCAAATTTTCACATAATATGAGCATCTGAAGCATTGAATCCATAATGATTGAAAGTTGTCGAAAAGAAGGATTATACATGAGTCTATTAGAACAAAGTAAGAGTCCATGACACATAGCTGCTAACTATGGCATTTGGGATTGCAGAACCCCATCGTCAAGTAAATGCATGGGTTTATAACTTGATTAGATGCATAGTCATTTGTGTAACTCACAATTGGATCAAGAAAATATGGTCCAGGGTCCACATATACTGTTTTCAGCTTTCTATGCAGTTAGCTGATTGACTCTGGAAATCACATTGCCGAGTCTGTTATGAGCACTACGTCATTGGTGGTACTCGTTATCCCTGCTTTGATCACTAACTTAGCAAGAGTCATCTCCTTATGCCTCCTCCAGGCAGTCGGAACATTAACATTTTTTTAGCAGCTTTAAAACTTAATTCTTTCCGGGAACTAGAGACTGGACTGTCTTTGATATTGTTCTTGTAGTGCGTAGGGAACCAAAAAACACAAGAAATTGACAAAGGCTTCAAGACGTATAGCAATGTCACTTTCTTTAAGATCTTACTCGCCCCTACTATTAATTAGGTATGTAAAAAAGTTACCGGCGTATAAACCTTGAGGATACAATGAAGCCCTACGATTGACGGTGTTTTGCATTGACAACATCAATCCACTATGCACTAAGCAATGTATAGCAAAACTATCAAAATTCTATTTATAGTTTTCGATACAGTTCTTTATCTATGTCTTCCAAATGAGAAGAGTTCTATTTATAGGCAAAGAATTACCTCTTCATGTAGACATAACTTTTCCAAATACATGTCCATTTGGATAGTCACACTATTTGGTAAGTAATCAAGAGGCACCACTCTTTCTAATTAAGAGAAACAACTTTTGAAGGCATGACCTTCAACATTATTTTGAAAATGTTTCAACAGTTCTTATGAAAGATGCATCTGTTTTGGAACTATTTTCGATGTTGATGTAATTTTTGTCTAGTTAATATTTGCATTTGTCGAAATATTAACACAATTCAGATATCAAAAGTAGTATTTTATAGAGTTAAATAAGCAATCCATTTTCTTGTAAAATTCAACAACAATTTTTAAATAACGAAGGAAACATGTTCAACACAACAGAGAAGCACAAATGACACCTCGTAATGCATTATAATTAGGATTATTATAACAATAGCAAGGGAGATTGATCACACATTATTCAAAATAAACAACTGCAACATGTTATGGCTTAAGAAGAATTTCCTCCTTGTGACTCGTAAACTAGTTGTTGTCCCACCAGAATCTGGACTGAAGATGGGTAACAATGTTCTTGTCAAGCTGGAAGGCCTTGGTGAGAACATCAGGATTGATGGGAGGGTTTGAGCCAAAGACTGCATTTGCTATAGTGATAACTCCTGGATTTTGGCTGCTGAGTCCAGCAAGTGCAACTGCATTTGTTTTTCCTATATTGAACTGGAAGTGGATGAGACCAACAGGGAAAACAAACACCTCTCCTGGGTTTAGGACTTTGGTGATGAGACGATTCTCTGGGTTAGAGGTAACAAAGCCGACATACAGTGTGCCTTCCAAAACTACTAGGATCTCAGTGGCACGAGGGTGCGTGTGAGGGGGGTTGAGGCCACCATAAGGAGAATAGTCAATTCGAACCAGAGATATACCAAGAGTGTTAAGTCCTGGAATTTGAGCCACGTTGACAGGAGTCACAGTTGATCCCACTGGATTTGATGTGTTTTGGGGAATATTAAGCCCTGAATAGAAGAAGTCTTCCGCATTGGCAAGCTTTGGGTCCTTGCAGAACTTCCCATTTACAAACACTGCATGAATTAAAGTAACGTCAATTAATATCATCCATGCAAAAAATATGACTTTTTATAAAGAAAAATTTTGCTTCAGATCAAAGCTTTTTGCATCCAGTACAATCATGGAGATAAAAATATTATTTTAACATGAAAGTACTTAGAAACAAAACATAATGTAACATACCACCATCCTTGGTGTCATTTATGGCTACACAGAAGTCTTGGAGAGGGTCGGGGTCAGAAGCCGAGGCTAATGTGGAAGCAAAGGCCAAGATGGCAAAAGCTGCGAGACAAACTTGAACTCCTTTCATTACAATTCTGCTAGCTAATCTATTCTACCTTGTATAGGTGTCTGCTATTACTTGGGAGATGGGTGAGAAATCCTGCATGATAAACATGTCTATTTATAGATATCGAAACAAATGAACGGGTCCTTGTTTCCCATCCTTGAAGTAGGTGAAGACTGGTCATGTACTTTCACAACTAGTTATTTTCTATTCCGAGATGAATTATTCTTCAACAACTACATTTTCTAGGATCATGTTTTCCTCATACAAGACTTATATCATTTCAATATTTGTCGTGGAACTAGTCTTTGTTCACTTACATTTCTAAACATTTTCCTAATCAGCCTGTCTTTTCCTTGTCAGATTGAAGTTCTCAAGTTAAAGAAGTGCTAAAAAACAAATTTATGCTTGATAACCTTATAATTTGCCAATGACAAGATGCCACTTCTTTCAAATTAACTTTTATTAAAGTTTTTTATAAGGTGGCAAGCTATAAAATACTTAATTTATAGATATATAGAAATTGCATCAAAGACCATCAAATATGAACTCGAGAATAATTTTCTATAGTCCTCTTCATAGAACTTTCTCTTTTTTAAATTCATTATTCAGATAGTGGAACTTAACTTATATCTGGAGTTGCTGCAAACGGTCAGCAGTTTTATCAATTAAACTCAGTCATTTTTATAGTTAGCATGATCTAAGAAACGCTGATGAGAGAAAATCTTATGCTAGATTTAAGGTTTCCGATTTTATCTCTAATCAACATATTATATGATCTCAGTTGACAAAGTCTTTTCTGACATGTTCATTGCTAATCAGATATGTGACATCTGTGCTTATCACATTCATAACATTGCCAATATCTTGCAGGTTCAATTGACCATGGTAGACTGAAAATTTCCAAGTTTGATGATCACTTTAAAACAGCCAAAAATGAAATGGGACAGCTTTGAATCAATCTCTGATCCAATTCTCGAGAATTATTGCAGGAAAAAACTGTTCTAAGAATTGTGGATGACTCAGTTGTAACTCTTACAGACATGTAAACTCTTTAAGCATTGAGGCAATTGGTGATTTCTTTATTTGATGAACTAACATGCGAAGCAACTGCTCTATTGCAAATGGCAATTACTCTTGTTATCTTGCATAACATTAAAAGATGAACTATATAGAACAGTTACTAAAGAGATTTGTAGGTGATGACGACATTGAGCTACAAAAAATTATGAATAGGGAATATTATAAACATCATGTTTAACGGATTGCGACTTAGTATTAATTTTTTTTTTTTTTTTAGCTTAATGACTTGAATTTTGCCTAGTTAGGCTTTCAAACGTGACAGAAAAGTAAACTTTAAAGGTTTATGTTACCTCAAAGACCTTGAATCATATTTATGTGAGTGATCGCATGGTTTTGTTTAATACAAGTTTGTTGCTAACATTATGCATCATTTTTAATTAATCTTAACTTGGAAATGGTGGTTTCTAGCTACCTTTCACTTATTTATATTCCGATTATTTGTTCAAAGAAGAGTTTCATAGTTTTCATGGCAGTAATTAGTTTTTACTTAGTCATTAGATTAATGAAAGGCAGCGAAGAAACATATGGAGTTAGATGCTAAAAGCAAAAACAGAAGCAGTTCTCTCGACATTTACTGAGACTTGTCTCAGTCTTACCTTAAAAATTCATTCGAAGGTTGTCATAACTCATGAATTCCAGTATGCTCAGTTAACTATGAAGCAGTAGAACTACTAAAAAGAACAGAACTAACAGATGATGTAGATAGATATGATATGATGCTAGCAGCAAAGAAAAGACACTTGCCCTTTAATATACAAAAAAGGTAACAGATTTGGTCTAGGCTTATACGACGTTGCTCAAAATCAAATTACACACATCAGAAACTGACTTTACCAAGTCATAAAATCAAGTCGTTAGGTATATCCTTGCGGGTATATTCCAATTCTGATTGAATCAAAGTCATGTAAACTTATTTAATAGGAAGGCAGGGTGTGGGGTGTTCAATATGAAATTTATTTAACCCCAGCAATCTGCCAATTAATCTCAAGTCTTATAAGCACTCTAAACTGACTTTCAGATTATAATCTTAATGCATTCATATCATCCAAAATCTCAACAGCTTGAGAAAATGCTTGTCACTACTCATTGCTTACGTTAGAGACCATTTGATAATTAATCTCTTATGTTTTTGCAACATGTTTTCTGACGCTTGCTAGTGAACAAAAAGTTTAAAGCTTTAAAGTTACTTGATCTTTTTTATAAAAAGCAGCATAAATAAATTATGCAGCATAATTGAAGCAGTTATATATAAATTTCTGCACATTTTGAGTGAGAATTCTGTCCTGCTTTGTACCTTGCATACGCACATGATCATACATGTTCAGATAAGAGTGAGAGAGAGGTATTGAAAATTGCACTACATTTCTGATTTTCATGCATATAATGATCACAAGGAGAGATGAAACTGGACTCTGAAGAGGTCCATTATTAACCAGCCTGTTTATTCTATGATAGTAATATGACTTTAATGAGGAAAATGCATGGAAACATTATTTGGAACAAACAACAACCTTCTGGGTTTTATTTTGGCTCTTAAGTTACTAGTTAATCTCACTAGAACCGGGACTGAAGATAGGTAACCACATTCTTGTCCAACTGGAAGGCCTTTGCGAGAACATCCGGATTGATTGGTGGATTTGAGCCAAAGACTGCATCAGCAATAGTGATAACCCCTGCATTTTGGCTGCTGAGACCAGCAAAGGCAACAGCATTGGTTTCCCCTATATTGAACTGGAAGTGGATCAAACCAATTGGGAAAACAAAAACATCTCCGGGGTTTAGGATTTTAGTGAAGAGGCGGTTTTCTGGGTTGGATGTAACGAAGCCAACATAAAGTGTGCCTTCTACAACAACTAGGATCTCAGTTCCTCGAGGGTGAGTGTGAGGAGGGTTTAGGCCACCATAAGGTGCATAGTCAATTCGAACCAGAGATATGCCAAGAGTGTTAAGTCCTGGTATTTGGTCAACATTGACAGTAGTGACATTTGATCCAACTAGATTTGATGTGTTTCCTGGCTTGTTGAGGCCTGAAAAGAAGAAGTCATCTGCTACTGCGAGCTTTGGGTCCTTGCAGAACTTCCCATTTACAAACACTGCAGGAAAGAAATGTTAGTTTACATATATCTCATTCCATGCAAAACTAGAGTACCTTTTAGCAATGTAATTATATTAAAAGTATTGCTCCTAAGCTGAATTCCTTCAGCTCAGGAATTATTTGCATTGTGATCATGAACGTGAACATAAAGTCCTGAAAACATAAACTGAATGCCTACCGCCATAGTTGGTGTCATTGATAGCCACACAGAAGTCCTGGAGAGGACTAGGATCAAAGGCCGAGGCTAAGCAGCAAGCAATAGCCAAGAGGGTGTATGCAACAAAGATAGAGTGGATTCCTTTCATTGTGATAATACCAGCAATTCTTATTCTTACTTTGCTGAATATTTGCTATTGCTATGAAGAAGAGTGGGAAAGTTTGCATGACAGACAGGACTACTTATAGATAGAAACCTATGACCTAGTCATTATTGTCCTTAACTAAGCTATCAGGTAAAGACTTTTTGGGAAGAATCATTTTCAAATAATTTCACTCATTTATCCTGCTTTATTTTACTCATTCCACGCAGCCATATGCTCAAAATTACTAAAAAATTGTCTTGGAAGTTGTCATATTTCTGTCTGTGGTGTTTTTCCAGTGTAGGTTGGATTTGAAATTCAGACAAGGAGAATGGAAACAGTCATAGTCTTTGGTTGTTACCTCGTATCCAATGGCATGCCTCTAAAATATATAATCATCTTCCTGACTTTTCACCTTCCAAGTTGAATGTTATTTGTTTAACAGTTCAAGATCTAAACTTGCATATAATTTCCATCTTATCATGTTAATTACTTAGTATAACATTAATTATTGATGGCAAGACTTTTTGTCTCTTTTTTATTCAATTAAGGTAATATAAAACTCATTGAATTTATATACAGATAGCATACAATAAATTTATGTTTGGCTTAGAGCTTCCGATATTATCATTGAAGATGTTTCAGTTTGAAAAGTCTATTCTGATATCTTCAGAGATACTTAAGCTATGACATCTATGCTTATAACGCGAAAATAAAAACATTAATTTCTTGTAAGAATAATTAACCTTGCTTTACGGGAAGCATCTTTTTGACCATTTTGACAACTTGATTAGCATATGAGTTATTTGGACTCGGGGGTTAGTGTTGGATACGGGTATGTTTTAACACGAATACGCTCAATTTCTTAAAGTTTTTCTATATTTTTGGAGGATCGTATTTTCATATCCATATTTGAATATGTGTCGGGAAAAAATGAAGTGTTGGAATAACAACAAAGGTTAGCAGAAGTAGACTGGCATAGAACTGATCCTGGAAGTAATAATCTAGGAATTGTGGATGAATCAGCTGGAACTCTTCTGGATTGCACATTAACTTCGGTATTGAATAGCATATACAAGCTCACACTCCATGAACATTGAAAGGAAACTTAATGCTTTCAGGGTTTAATGATCTGGTCAGCAAAGCATATTGCTAAAATAAGGGTGATGAAAATAGACATAATTTTTCTCAAAACTTGAATCCGGAAAAATGAAGATGACTTGTTAAAAGGTTGTTAGGTGAAAATGGCATTAGGCCACAAACAATCCATATAAACCACAACATATCTCATGGTAAAGGGATTGCATCATCCATGACTGATGTTCACAGCAAAGTTAACTTGCAGAAAATTTTTTGTGTAATGACCCAAACATTGCCTAGCTAGTCTTTCGTGTGGCATAAAAGGACTATCAGTTCCAGATGATATATATACATGAAAAATTGAATAGGACAAATATACAGATGCCAAGTTAATTTAGATGGATTCGTTGTGATATGTATTCAACATGCTAATTTCATGTCTGGCAAATTTTCACATAAATTTGAGCATTTCACCACACTTGGTGTCATTGATGGCTACATAGAAGTCTTGAGAGGGCTGGGTTCAGAAGCCGAGGCTAACCTGTGAAGCAACTGCTCAATGCCAAAATTGCTTGCAAATATCCTTGTTATCTTGCATAACATTATTGATGAACAATGAAGAACGGCTAATAAAAGGATTGGTAGATGATGATGACATTGAGCTACAAAAAATCATTAAGAGGAAATATTATGAACATCATGTTAAACGGATTGCGACTTGAATTTTGCCTATTTAGGCTTTTACATGTAGCAGAAAAATAAGCTTTAAGGCTTTTGTTACCACAAAGATTTGAATCGTATTTATGTGAGTGGCCACACGGTTTTTTACCTTTTTTTTTTTTTTTTTTTTTTAAAGTTTGTTGCTGACATTATGCATCATTTGTAATTAATCTTCATCTGGAAAATGGCAGTTTCTATCTGCCATACTTATATTATGATGATTTGTTCTTAAGAAGGGTTTCACATTTTTCATGGAAGTAAGTAGTTTCTGCTTAGTCATTACATTAATGAAAGGCAAAGATGAAGAGAAACACCAAAAAACAAAAAAGAGAGAAGAAACGATAAGAAAGAAATTAAGACACAAGAATTTAAGTGATTGGGTCAATTATGTTTAGTCCACGGAGCTGCAGAGATTTTTCACTGTTTTCTTGAGAAAATAAGTTACAATTACGGGTTTTTAACCAAAACTATAAAACCCTTTGCCTTAAAACCGGGCCTAAATGGAAAAAAGAACTAAAAAAAATATTTTTTAAAACCCATTTTAAATTTCTAATAATATTTAACCGTTTTGGATCATCAACTTGGGTTGATCCCCATAAATAATAATAATAATAAAATCAGGTTTCATATAAAAAAGCACAACAATAGTAACATTGGGAGTTAGATGCTAAAAGACAGAACAAAACATATCTGTTCGACATTTACAGAGATTTACCTCTTACCTTAAATATTCATTCAGAAAGTTGTCATGATTCATGAGTTTGTATGATCATTCAATTGTAAAAGCAACAGAACTACTAAAAAGAAAAAACAAAGAAAAAGCACTAAAGGACCAAGTGGCCATCATCTTGATGGTTTGCAGCGCCCAGACCTGAGTAGAATGATACGATATGACGCCACTAGCAAAAGAGAAGATATTTGCACTACAAGGTAATTAAAAATCGAATTACATGTTACAGATAAGCAACTGACTTTACCAAGTCACTAGATACAACCTTATGATATATTTCAAGACCAGATTGAATCAAAATCATGTCAACTTATTGAACAGCAAAGGCATTTGGGGTTGTAGAATTCCACCTTCAGAATTATCATTGTACATTTCATTATTACTTTGCAAAGGAAGGTAAGGTGTTGAGTATGAAATTTGTTTAACCCCAACAATCAGCAAATTAGTCCCAAGTGTCATATGCACTCTAAACTGATTTTTCAGACTACACTCTTATACATTCAAGTTGTCAAAATTTCTGCATAATTGAAGCAGTTAAACATAAATTTCTGCACTTCTTGAGTGAGCATTCTGTCCTACTTTGTTCCTTGCATACACATATGATCATACACGTTCAAACAAGAGTAAGAGAGATAGATTTAGAATTGCACTATTTGTCTTGCCACTAAAAAAAATGAAAAAAAAAACCTTAATTATTTTCACAAGCATGCTGAGAGAACATTCTGCTCCTCAACAACCCTTTTCTATTAATCTTATGTCTCCAAAGTTACACTATAATCTGAGGGCTATTTATTCTTGGTGCTTTACTGGAAATAGTTGAAATTGAATCAGTCATGTCAACAATCAGCAATTAATCTCAAGTCTTGTATGTACTTCAAACGGATTTTTTCAGTTTGCCTGCAGGATATATACCTTAAAGCTGCTGTACTCAGTGATCATTTTGAATCTGAAATAATTTAGAAGTTTTTTTTAAACCTTTCCTTGTAATAGATGATCCTATTGTTTATATTTAGACCCTTTCTTTTACTGTTTTAAACTAACTTCATGGTTACAGTAAGTTTCTGTGAAGCATCTGTGTTAAAATGAAACTGAAGTATGGGTATTAAACTTAGTTCTCTCACAATACTTAACCAAAAAAGTAAGCTGGCTCAAATTGTATCCATATTATCCATATTCCATGCCACATCCAAACCCTGTCAAATCAATAGCAAGGTCTGGGGAATTTTGAATAAATGATTTGGAGGCTGCTGATATCCAGATCTTCTGCTACCCTGTGTGGTTCAGTTCGAGTCTTTTCTTTGACTTGTAATTCCGTGTCTGTATCTATCTTTAGATTGTAAGGGTTTCTTCTGATATGTATGTTTCAAGGGGGCTCTAACCAAATTTATTGTGCTGCATTTAAGCCTATCTGCAACAAGTTTTTGAATGGAAGCTCATTCAAATTATAGCATATATGCTACATTGCCAAAGGCGGGGTGGGAAATGATATATAATTATTTTACAAAATCTAAACCCCTATTGAAACTACAAAAAATTAATCTCAACTTCCTCAGGAAAACTTTGTCACTATTCATTGCTCCCTTTAGAGACCATTTAATAATTAACCTCTCATAATTTTACAATATGTTTCAGACTCTTGCTAATGAACAAAAGTTTAATTGTTAAAAGTTAGTTGATCTGATCTATAAAAGCAGCACAAATAAGTTATGCAGCATAATTGAAGCAGTTTATATATAAATTTTTGCAGATTTAAGTGAGAATTCTGTCCTTCTTTGTGCCTTGCATACGCATATGAATATGGTCATACATGTTCAAACAAGTGTGAGAGAGAGAGAGATTGAAAATTGCACTAAATTCTTATTTTCATACACAGAATGATCACAAAGAGAGATGAAACTGGACTCCGGAGAGGTCCATCATCAAACAACCTGTTTATTGTATGATACTAAGTAGAAAGATGTGACTTTGACGAGAAAAAAATGCATGGAAACGTTATTCAAAACACACAACAAACTTCAGGGTTTTATTTTGGCTCTCAAGTTACTTGTTAATCTGACTAGAACCGGGACTGAAGATAGGTAACCACGTTCTTGTCCAACTGGAAGGCCTTTGTGAGAACATCCGGATTGATTGGTGGGTTTGAGCCAAAGACAGCATTAGCGATGGTGATAACCCCTGCATTTTGGCTGCTGAGACCAGCAAAGGCAACAGCATTAGTTTCCCCTATATTAAGCTGGAAGTGGATCAAACCAATTGGGAAAACAAAAACATCTCCAGGGTTTAGGACTTTAGTGATGAGACGGTTATCCGGGTTGGATGTGACAAAGCCAACATAAAGTGTGCCTTCTACAACAACTAGGATCTCAGTTCCTCGAGGGTGAGTGTGAGGAGGGTTTAGGCCACCATAAGGTGCATAGTCAATTCGAACCAGAGATATGCCAAGAGTGTTAAGTCCTGGTATTTGGTCAACATTGACAGTAGTGACATTTGATCCAACTAGATTTGATGTGTTTCCTGGCTTGTTGAGGCCTGAAAAGAAGAAGTCATCTGCTACTGCGAGCTTTGGGTCCTTGCAGAACTTCCCATTTACAAACACTGCAGGAAAGAAATGTTAGTTTACATATATATCATCACACGCAAAAGTAGAGTAATAACATTTTAGCTAAGTTTTTACACTAAAAGTATTGCTCGTAAGCTGAATTCCTTCAGCTGAGGTATTATTTGCATTGTGATCATGAACATTAGCATAAAGTCCTGAAAACATAAACTCAATGCCTACCGCCATGGTTGGTGTCATTGATAGCCACACAAAAGTCCTGGAGAGGACTAGGGTCGAAGGCTGAGGCTAAGAAGCATGCACAAGCCAAGAGGGCGTACACAACAAAGATTGATTTGATTCCTTTCATTATGATAATACCAGCAATGCTTATTCTTACTTTGCTGAATATTTGCTGTTGCTTTGGAGAAGAGTGGGAAACTTTGCATGACAGACATGGCTATTTGTAGATTGAAATCAATGCCCTGGTCATTATTTTCCTTAACTAAGCGGGTAAAGACTTTTCAATAAGAATCTTTTTCAAATAATTTCACTCATTTATCCTGCTTTATTTTACTCGTTCTATGCAGCTATCTGATTAAATTACTTAAAAATACTCTTGGAAGTTGTCATATTTCTGTCTACGGTGTTTTTCTAGTGGAGGTTGGATTTGAAAGTCAGTCATAGTCTTTGCTGTATGGTTGTCACCTCTTATCCAATAGCATGCCTCTAAAATATCTAATCATGTTCCTGACATTTTACCATCCAATTTGAATGTTATTTTTTATTCAATTAATTAAGGTAATAAATATTCGTTTATTGTTTATCATTTTGGTGCAACTGGCCAACAACTTCTACATAGAACTCAATCGATTGATATACAAATTGCATATAATAAATTTATGTTTGGCTTAGAGCTTCTGATATTATCTCTGAAAGATTTCTTAGTTGGAAATGTCCATTATGACATGTTCATAGTATAACATCTCATCCCATATCGAGACTTTAAGGATCTGTTATGATATATATGCATATGTAAATGTAGAGACTTAAGTCTATACTTGTGAGATATTTTTTTAAGACAAAACCGTGAGATTTTCAGGTCAAAGTGGACAATATCTTGCAGGCTGGGTGCAAGCCTCCATGAATAGTATCAGACTGATCACCAGCTGGAATGTGTGAGCTAAGTGTTACTGGTATGATATGTATGTAGAGACCATACTTGTGAGTTCCCTTTGTGGAACAAAGCTATGAGATTTTCGGGTCAAAAGGGACAATACTCTGCAAGTTTGATACATAATAAAAAAAACTTGTTAAAAGATTAGTAATTGGTAGGTGACAACAGCATTAAGCCACAAGTAATCCACATCTAATCTAATTCTGATGTTGAAAGCCTCTTACAGAATATATATATATTTTTTGTCTAATGACCCAAACATGGCCTTAGATAGTCTTTAACGTGGCAAGAAAAGTAAACGGTATATAAGACTTTTGTTGCTTCTAAGACCATTTCACCTCTTTGTTTAAATTTGATCATATAATTGTTCAAGATATGTTTGGTGTATTAGGCTTATAATATTAATAAAATTAATCTCCATTTCAATATGGAAGTTTCCACTGTAAACAGGTTTATTCATATTCTATTCTAAGAAGAGTTTTCATATTTTTCATGACTAAGTCATTGGATAGAGTATGCGGGAAAGAAAGAGGTTTAATTATTATCCAAAATGTTAATCGATGTCTAGTGTGTATAATTCAAGTGATATATATACATATGAAAAAATGGCATTTAATGGATTATTTTTTTTGAATTTTTGTAAAAGTAATGTATTAAATATAAAAAGTTTTTCTTGAAATTATAATTAAATAATCTTTAGATGGTACCTACAAGCACAGTTAACCGAACCCAATTGATTCAAGGATTCTCATGAGTCATGATCGATGAGCTCTTGGAAGATCATTCAACTTTAGATATAAAGAAAGATGTTCAAGTAACAAACTACTTTGAATTGGACAACTTGGAGTAAATTAATGATATATAATACCTGCTGCAGCAACAGCAAGCATCTTTCAGGGAAAATGGATTAGTGTTTGCAGTAGAATTATGCATCATTGTCCATATTTTAAGTCTTTATATTATGTAACATATTGACTTTACCAAGTCGTAAACGCCAGTCATTACATAAAATTAACTGTTCCAAAAAATCCACGCAAGCATTTCAATTCCAAGATTGTCTAACAAGATATGTTCTGAAAAATCCATACAAACATTTGATATAATTTGGTAATTTTTTATTAATATTTGATATAATTTTGATAACTTATGATAAAAATTTTACTATCTTTTGAGTTTTTTTTTTTTTCTAATTATCGATATAATTTTGTAATAATGTTATTAATGTTTGATATAATTTTGGTACTTTTTGATATAATTTTATACTAAAATAAAAAAATCTAATATATATATATATTTGTCAACAACAGAAAAATATATTAAAATAAATGATATTAACTTATTATATCATTCCCGTGCAAAGCACATATACATACACATAATCGACATTCATCCCGAGTCTAAGTAACATAGATGCTAAATAAGTTGTCTAAATGATAAAAAACTAAAATGCTTCCCATAAAGCATGCTTAACTAATCTTACAAGAAATTATTGTTTTTTCTCTTCATTGTTATAAGCAATGATGTCATAGCTTAAGCATCTATGAACATGTCAGAATAGACTATTCAAACTCAGATATCTTCATAGGAAATATCAGAAGCTCCAAGCCAATAATAAATTTATTGTATGCTATTTATATATCAATTGATTGAGTTCTATGTAAAATTTGTTGGCCTGTTGCACCAAAATGATAAATAATGAATGGACATTTATTACCTTAATTGAATTAAACAGAAAAAGAATAGGCCACCAAGAAAATCAAAGTCTTAACATCACTAATTAGTAAATATGCTAAGAAATTAGGATGATAAGAGGAAAAACTATGTGCTATTTCAAGATGCTGAACTGTTAAATAAATAACATCCAAAGTCATAACATCCAACTTTGGATGTTGAAAGATGATTAGATATTTTAGAGGCATGCCATTGGATAAGTGGTAACAGCCCTTACAGCAAAGAATATGACGGTTTTCATTCACGTTGTCTGACTTTCAAATCCAACCAACTCTCTGCTGAAACACCATTTTTAAGTAATTTAAGCAAATGGCTGCATAGAATGAGTAAAATAACGCCGGATAAATGAGTGAATTTTCCGAAAATGATTCTTATCGAAAGGTCTTTACCTGCTTAGCTCAGGAAAATAGAGACCGGGTCAGAGGTTTCCATCTATAAATATCCCAGTCTGTAAATAGCAAATATTCAAAGCAATAGCAAATATTCAGCCAAGTAAGAATAAGCATTGCTGGTATTATCATAATGAAAGGAATCCACTCTATCTTTGTTGCATGCGCCCTCTTGGCTTTTTTTGCTGCTTAGCCTCGGCCTTTGACCCTAGTCCTCTCCAGGACTTTTGTGTGGCTATCAATGACACCAACCATGGCGGTAGGCATTCAGTTTATGTTTTCAGGACTTTATATTAACATTCATAATCACGATGCAAATTATTCCTAAGCTGAAGGAGCATTACTTTTAGCACAATAACATTGCTAAAATGTACTTTACTTCTGCATGGGATGACATATGTAAACTAACATTTCTTTCCTACAGTGTTTGTGAATGGAAAGTTCTGCAAGGACCCAAAGCTCGCGGTAGCAGAAGATTTCTTCTTTTCAGGCCTCGACAAGCCAGGAAACATGTCAAATCTGGTTGGATCAAATGTCACTACTGTCAATGTTGACCACATACCAGGACTTAACACTCTTGGCATATCTCTGGTTCGAATTGACTATGCACCTTATGGTGGCCTAAACCCTCCTCACACTCACCCTAGAGGAACTGAGATCCTAGTTGTTGTAGAAGGCACACTTTATGTTGGCTTCGTTACGTCCAACCAAGAAAACCGCCTTTTCACTAAAATCCTAAACCCTGGAGACGTTTTCGTTTTCCCAATTGGTTTGATCCACTTCCAGTTCAATATAGGGGAAACAGGGGCTGTTGCCTTTGCTGGTCTTAGCAGTCAAAATGCAGGAGTTATCACTATTGCTGATGCAGTCTTTGGCTCAAATCCACCAATCAATCCGGATGTTCTCACAAAGGCCTTCCAGTTGGACAGGAATGTGGTTACCTATCTTCAGTCCCGGTTCTAGTGAGATTAAATATGAACTTAAGAGCCAAAATAAAACCTAGAAGTTTGTTGTTTGTTCCGACTATTGTTGCCATTCATTTTCCTTATTGAAGTCATATTATTCTGCTTAGTATCGTAAAATAAAAAGACTGGTTGATAATGGACCTCTTCAGAGTCCAGTTTCACCTCTCCTTGTGATCATTATATGCATGAGAATCAGAATATAGTGCAATATTTAATATCTCTCTCTCTCTCTCTCTCACTGTTGTGTGAACCATGTATGATCGCATGTGTATGAAAGGTACAAAGCGGGACAGAATTCTCACTCAAACCTGAAAAAATTTATATATAAACTGCTTCAATTATGCTGCATAACTTATTTTTGCCGCTTTTATATAACAGATCAAGTAACTTTTAAGCATTAAACTTTTTGTTCATTTGCAAGAGACTCAGAACATATTGCAAAAATATAAGGTGTTAATTATCAAATGGTCTGTAGGGTGAGCAATGAGTAGTGAATAACTTTTTCGCAAGATGTTGAAATTTTGGACGACTTGAATGTATAAGATTATAATCTGAAGAATCAATTTAGAGTGCATATAAGATTTGACATTAATTTGCAGATTGTTGGGGTTAAAAGAATTTCATATTGAACACCCCAAGCCCAGCCTTCCCATAAAATAAGTTGACATGACTTCGATTCAATCCAAAATTGGAATATATCCACAAGCATATACTTGACGACTTGATTTTATGACTTGGTAAAGTCAGTTGATTATGTATTTAATTCGATTTTGAACAGCGTTGTATAAGCCTACACCAAATCTGTCACTTTCTTGATATATTATAGTGCAAATGTCTTCTCTTTGCTGCTGCATCATATCATATCTATCTGTTAGTTCTGTTTGTTTAGCAGTCCTGCTGCTTTTATAGTTGAATGAACATACAAGAACTCATGAGTCATGACAACCTTCGAATGAATTTTTAAGGTAAGACTGAGACAAGTCTCAGTAAATGTCGAGAGAAATGCTTCTGTTTTTTTCTTTTGGCATCTAACTCCATATGTTTCTTTGCCATCCATTAATCTAATGACTAAGTAGAAACTTATATTCCCATGAAAAGTATGAAACTCTTTCTTTGAACAAATAATCACAACATAAATATGGGAAAGGTAGCTAGAAACTGCCATTTCCAAGTGATGATTAATTAAAAATGATGCAATGTTAGCAACAAACTTGTATTAAACAAAACCATGTGGTTGCTCACATAAATACGATTCAAAGTGTTTGAGGTAACAGAAACTTTAAAGTTTACATTTTTGTCACGTGTGAAAGCCTAACTAGGCAAAATTCAAGTCATTAAGCTAAAAAATAGTAGTCGCAATCCATTCAACATGATGTTCATAATATTTCCTATTTATGATTTTTTGTAGCTCAATGTCATCATCATTACCAAATCTTTTAATAAATGTTCTGTATTGTTTCATCAATAATATTATGCAAGATAACAAGGGTACTTTTACCATTTGGCATTGAGCTGTTGCTTGTTGGTTCATCAAATAAAGAAATCACCAACTGACCTCAATCCTTACAGAGTCATACATGTCTGTTAAGAGTTACGACTGAGTCAACCATAATTCTTAAAACAGTTTTTTCCGTCAAAAATTCTCGAGAATTGGATCAGAGAGTGATTCAAAGCTGCCCCATTTCATATCTGGCTAATTTGAAGTGATCAACAAACTTGGAAATTTTCAGTCTAGCATGGTTAATTGAACTTTCAAGAAATTGACTATGTTATGAATGTGATAAGCGCAGATGTCATGTATCTGAGTATCAATGAACATGTCAGAAAAGACTTTGTCAACTGAGATTATACAATATGTTTGTTAGAGACAAAATCAAAAGCCTTAAATCTAGCATAAGATTTTGTCTCATTAGCATTTCTTAGATCATGCTCACTATAAAAATGACTGATTTAACAGACAAAACCGCTGACTATTTGCAGCAACTCCAGATATAAATTAAATAATTTCCACTATCTGAATAATGAATTTAAGAAAAGAAAAAAAATATATGAAGAGGATTATATAGAATACTTTTTGAGTTCATATTTGATGGTCTTTGATGCAATTTCTATATATCTAAAAACTCAGTATTTTATAGATTGCCACCCCATAAAAAAATTTAATAAATGTTAATTTGAAAGAAATGGCAACTTTTCATTGGCAAATTATGAGGTTATCATGCATAAACTTGTTTTTAGCACTTCTTTTCCATGAGAATTTCAATATGACAAGGAAAAGACAGGGTGAATGGGAAAATGCTTAGAACTGTAAGTGAATTAAGACCAGTTCCATGGCAAGTATTGAAATGATACAAATCGTGTATGAGGAAAAAACGATCCTAGAAAATGTAGTTGCTGAACAATGATTCATCTTGGGGAAAGAAAATAACTAGGTTTGAAAGCACCTGACCAGTCTTCACCTACTTCAAGGATGGGGAACAAGGACCAGTTCATTTGTTTCGATATCTATAAATTGACAAGTTTATCATGCAGGATTTTTCACCCATCTCCCAAGTGATAGCATTCAACTATACAAGGCAGAATAGATTTGCTAGCAGAATTGTAATGAAAGGAGTTAAAGTTTTCCTCGCAGCTTTTGCCATCTGGGCCTTTGCTTCCTCATTAGCATCAGCTTCTGACCCTGGCCCCCTACAAGACTTCTGTGTAGCCATCAATGACACCAAGGATGGTGGTATGTTACCTTATGTTTTGTTTCTCAGTACTTTCATGTTAATTAATATTTTTTATGTCCATGATTATATCAGACGTAAAAAGCTTTGATCTGAAGCAATATTTTTCTTTATAAGAACTAATATTTTTCGTGGACGATAATAACCGACATTACTTTACTTGCATGCAGTGTTTGTAAATGGGAAGTTCTGCAAGGACCCAAAGCTTGCCAAAGCAGAAGACTTTTTCTATTCAGGGCTCAATATCCCGCGAAACACATCAAATCCAGTGGGATCAACTGTGACTCCTGTCAATGTGGCACAACTACCAGGACTGAACACACTTGGCATATCTCTGGTTCGAATTGACTATGCTCCTTATGGTGGCCTAAACCCCCCTCACATGCACCCTCGTGCCACTGAGATCCTGGTCGTTTCGGAAGGCACACTTTATGTCGGCTTTGTTACGTCCAACCCGGAAAATCGCCTCATCACCAAAGTCCTAAACCCAGGAGATGTCTTTGTTTTCCCAGTTGGTCTCATTCACTTCCAGTTTAATATAGGGAAAACTAATGCAGTTGCATTTGCTGGTCTCAGCAGCCAAAATCCAGGAGTTATCACTATTGCAAATGCAGTCTTTGGCTCAAACCATCCCATCAATCCTGATATTCTCACCAAGGCTTTCCAGCTTGACAAGAATATTGTTACCTATCTTCAGTCCAGATTCTGGTGGGACAACAATTAGTTTACGAGTCACATGGAGGAAATTCTTCTCAAACCATAACATGCTGCTGTTGTTTATTTCGAATAAAGTGTTTTCAATCTTCCTTGCTATTGTTATAATAATCCTAATTATAATGCATTAGGAGATGTCATTTGTGCTTCTCTGTTGCGTTGAACATGTTTCCCTCATTATTTAACAATCGTTGTTGAATTTTACAAATAAATGGATTGCTTAATTTAACTCCGCTTTTGTAAGCCTCTCTATATTTAAACTTCCTTTAATAAATTGCGTTTTGGTACAAAACTTGCACCCAAATGTCAAAGGCGTCTAAATCTCAGTGACAGTTCAACAATGGAAGCGCCGATTACAAAATACTATTTTTGAGATTTGAAACGTGTTAATATTTGGATAAAATGCAAATATTAACTAGATAAAAGTTAAATCAACATAAAAAATAGTTCCAAAACAGATGCTTCTTTCATAAGAACAATATCAAAGACACTCCAATTTCGTCTTCTAGGAAGAATAAGTTATAAAATTGCTAAAAAAAAAATGCTAATGTTCTGACGGCCTGGAGAAGACACGAGGAGACGGACTCAAAAAATGTTTCCGTTCCAACGGTCTGGGGAAGACATGAGGAGACGACCCGTGCTAAGTTAGTGATCAAAGCATAGATAAACAGTACCACCAGCGAAGTAGTACTCATAACAGACTTGACAATGTGATTTTCAGAGCCAAATCAGCTAACTGCTTAGAAAGCTGAAAACTGTAATGACCCTGGCCCTTATTCACTTTTAAGATACTAGCAACCAACCAACATTGCCAAAAGGAACTCTTCTGCAATCCCAAATGCTATAGTTGGCAACTATGTGCCATGGACTCTACACTTGATTCTAATAGATTCATGTACCTCACTTCTTTTGGACAACTTTATATCAATATGGTTGCAATGCTTAAGATGCTTAAATTATGTGAAAAATTGCCAGACATGACATTAACATGTCGAATAGGTATCACAACAAATCAAAGTAAAATAAGTTGGCATCTGTAATATTGGGCCTATTCAATTTTGCTTGTATATATATCACCAGAAACTAATAGTCCTTTTATGCGTTGGCATTCAACTCGGTCTGCAATAACTGTTGACAACGAAACATATCAATTGGGGTTTGCCCATTAAAAGGGTTCACTCAAACAATTTGGGGTTACAATTTCATATCCTAGTGGCTAGAACTCAAGTTGCATCTTTGTTTTCTGTTATGCTGCAATTCAGTTGAGGTTTATCAATAAGGGTGTTTCTCATCATCATAATGATAAAAAATAAAAAAACGAAAAAAGTAAAAAGACAAAAGAAGGGAGATTTGGTAAATAGCTGAACTTTCTCTAAAACCAAATTGTTAGCTGACAGAATTTTTACTTGTTAGGCAAATCTAGAACTGAAATATTTGCTTGGATTTTCCAGAACAGTGAATATTCTGCAATGACTAGATTTTATGACTTGTTAAAAGTAAATTTGTTATATAAGGATTTAAATTTGGACAATGTTGCATAAGTCTACTGCAAGCACCAACCCTTTTTCATGGAAGACGCCCTTGTCAAATTCAAATTAGCGGTTACTCAAAGCAGTCTGTTTGAAAACTTTCATTGGAATGGAGATTAATTTCATATTAGAAACCTAACATACCAAACATGCCTTAAACAATTACATGATCACTTTAAACAAAGAGATGAAATGGTCCTCGAAGTAGCAAAAGTCTGTGTACAATTTACTTTCTTGCCACGTGAAAGACTAACTAGGCAATGCTTGGGTCATTACACATAAAAATTTTCTCCAAGTCAAGTAGGCTGTGAACATCAGTCTTAGATGTTGCCTTTAATGTGAGATTGTTATGGTTTATGTGGATCGTTCATGGCTTAATGGAACTGTCACCTACAAATCTTTAACAAGTCTTCTTTATTTTTCCGAGCTCAAGTTTTGAGAAAAATTGTGACTACTTTCATCACCCTTATTTCAGCTTATATGCTGCTGACCAGTTCACTAAACAATGAAAGCATCAAGTTTTCTTTCAATGTTAATGTAAGTAAGCATGTATATGGTATTCAATACTCAAGTTAATGTGCAATTCAGAAGAGCTCCAGCTGATTCATCCACATTTCTAAGAATATTACTTCCAGGATCAGTTCTATGCCAATCTATTTCTTCTAACCTACGTTATTCCAACTCTTCATTTTTCCCTGACACATATTCAAACGTGTATATAGAAATACAATCCTCCAAATATATAGAAGAAATTAGAAAAATTTGAGTTACCATATCCAACACTCATCCCTAAGTATGAGAAACATAGATGCCAATTAAGTTGTCAAAATAATAAAATAATGTTTCCCGTAAAGCAACGTTAATTATTTTTACAAGAAATTAAGGTTTTTTTCATTATTATAAGCATAGATGTCATAGCTTAAGTACCTATGAACATGTCAAAAGAGACTTTTCTAACTAAGATATCGTCAGAGATAATATCAGAAGCTCTAAGCCAAACATTGATTTATTTTACGCTAATCGTATATCATTTTTTTTTCAGTTCTATGTAAAATTTGTTGGCCAGTTGCATCAAAATGATAAATAATAAATGAACATTTATTACCTCCATTGAAGTGAACAGAAAAAGAATAGGTCATCAAGAAAAAGAAAAAGTCTTGCCATCATTAATTACGATACTAAGAAATTAGCATGATCAGATAGAAAAATATATGCAATTTTAAGATATTGAAATGTTAAATAAATAACATTCAACTTGAATGGTGAAAAGTCAGGAAGATGATTAGATATTTTAGAGGCATGCCATTGTATACGAGGTAACAACACATATAGCAAAGACTATGACTATTTTCATTCTCGTTACCTGACTTTCAAATCCAACCTACACTGGGAAAACACCATAGACAGAAATATGACAACATCCAAGACCAATTTTAAATAATTTAAGCATATGGCTGCATAGAATGAGTAAAATAAAGCTGGATAAAGGAGTGAAATTATTTGAAAATGATTCCTGTTGAAAAGTCTTTACCTGCTGACTCAGGAAATATTGACCAGGTTATAGGTTTCCATCTATAAATAGCCTTGTCTGTCATGCAGAGTTTCCCACTCTTCTCCAAAGCAATAGCAAATATTCAGCTAAGCAAGAATAAGCATTGCTGGTATTATCATAATGAAAGGAATCCACTCTATCTTTGTTGCATACGCCCTCTTGGCTTTTGCTTGCTGCTTAGCCTCGGCCTTTGACCCTAGTCCTCTTCAGGACTTTTGTGTGGCTGTCAATGACACCAACCATGGCGGTAGGCATTCAGTTTATGTTTTCAGGACATTATGTTAATGTTCATGATCACGATGTGAATAATTCCTCAGCTGAAGGAATTCAGCCTAGGAACAATACTTTTAATGGAATAGCATTGCTAAAAAGTATACTTTTGCATGGGATGACATATATCTAAACTAACATCCTTTCCTGCAGTGTTTGTGAATGGGAAGTTCTGCAAGGACACAAAGCTCGCAGTAGCAGAAGATTTCTTCTTTTCAGGCCTCAACAAGCCAGGAAACACGTCAAATCTAGTTGGATCAAATGTCACCACTGTCAATGTTGACCAAATACCAGGACTTAACACTCTTGGCATATCTCTGGTTCGAATTGACTATGCACCTTATGGTGGCCTAAACCCTCCTCACACTCACCCTCGAGGAACTGAGATCCTAGTTGTTGTAGAAGGCACACTTTATGTTGGCTTCGTTACGTCCAACCCAGAAAACCGCCTCTTCACAAAAATCCTAAACGCTGGAGACATTTTCGTTTTCCCAATTGGTTTGATCCACTTCCAGTTCAATATAGGGGAAACTAGGGCTGTAGCCTTTGCTGGTCTCAGCAGTCAAAATGCAGGGGTTATCACTATCGGTGATGCAGTCTTTGGCTCAAATCCACCAATCAATCCGGATGTTCTCACAAAGGCCTTCCAGTTGGACAAGAATGTGGTTACCTATCTTCAGTCCCGGTTCCAGTGAGATTAAATAGTAATTTAAGAGCTGAATTAAAACCCAGAAGTTTGTTGTTTGTTCGGAATATTGTTGCCATTCATTTTCCTCATTAAAGTCATGTTATTCTATTTAGTATCGTAAAATAAAAAGACTGGTTAATAATGGACCACTTCAGAGTCCAGTTTCATCTTTACTTGTGATCATTATATGCGTGAAAATCAGAATATGGTGCAATTTTTAATATCTCTCTCTCACTCTTGTGTGAAC
The DNA here is from genome assembly GCA_038381775.1 of Adansonia rubrostipa. Classification (NCBI taxonomy): domain Eukaryota; kingdom Viridiplantae; phylum Streptophyta; class Magnoliopsida; order Malvales; family Malvaceae; genus Adansonia; species Adansonia rubrostipa. Next base: position 14,844,260 of record JBBYHM010000006.1, read on the forward strand.
CGTGTATGATTATATGTGTATGAAAGGTACAAAGCAGGACAGAATTCCCACTCAAATCTGCAAAAAATTATGTATAAACTGCTTTAATTATGCTGCATAACTTATTTTTGCCGCTTTTATATAACAGATCAAGTAACTTTTGAGCATTAAACTTTTTGTTCATTTGCAAGAGACTTGGAACATATTGCAAAAATATACGAGGTTAATCATCAAATGGTCTCTAAGGTGAGCAATGAGTAGTGAATAACATTTTCTGAGGGGGTTGAAATTTTGGACGACTTGAATGTATAAGATTATAATCTGAAAAATCAATTTAGAGTGCGTATAAGACTTTGAGATTAATTTGCAGATTGTTAGGGTTAAAAGAATTTCATATTGAGCACCCCAAGCTCTGCCTTCCTATAAAATGAGTTGACATGACTTTGATTCAATCCAGAATTGGAATATATCCACAAGGATATACATGAGAACTTGATTTTATGACTTGGTAAAGTCAGTTGATTATGTATTTAATTCGATTTTGATCAGCGTTGTATAAGCCTCCACCAAATCTGTCACTTTCTTGATATATTATAGTGCAAATGTCTTCTCTTTGCTGCTGCATCATATCATATCTATCTGTTAGTTCTGTTTGTTTAGCAGTCCTGCTGCTTTTATAGTTGAATGAACATACAAGAACTCATGAGTCATGACAACCTTCGAATGAATTTTTAAGGTAAGACTGAGACAAGTCTCAGTAAATGTCGAGAGAAATGCTTCTCTTTTTTTCTTTTGGCATCTAACTCCATATGTTTCTTTGCCATCCATTAATCTAATGACTAAATAGAAAATTATTATTCCCATGAAAAGTATGAAACTCTTTCTTTGAACAAATAATCACGACATAAATATGTGAAAGGCAGCTGGAAACTGCCATTTCCAAGTGAAGATTAATTAAAAATGATGCATAATTTTAGCAACAAACTTGTATTAAACAAAACCATGCGATCGCTCAAATAACTATGATTCAAAGTCTTTGAGGTAACAGAAACCTTAAAGTTTCTTTTCTGTCACGTGTGAAAGCCTAACTAGGCAAAATTCAAGTCATTAAGCTAAAAATTTTTTTTAATACTTAGTCGCAACCCATTCAACTTGATGTTCATAATATTTCATATTCATGATTTTTTGCAGCTCAATGTCATCATCACTAACAATTCTTTTAATAACTGTTCTGTATTGTTTCATCAATAATATTATGCAAGATGACAAGGGTGTTCTTACAATTCGGCATTGAGCAGTTGCTTATTGGTTCATCGAATAAACAAATCACCAGCTGACCTCAATGCTTAAAGAGTCTACATGGCTGTAAGAGTTACAACTGAGTCAACCATAATTCTTATAACAGTTTTTTCTGACAACAATTCTCGAGAATTGGATCAGAGATTGATTCAAAGCTGCCCCATTTCATTTCTGGCTAATTTGAAGTGATCAACAAACTTGGAAATTTTCAGTCTAGCATCGTTAATTGAACTTTCAAGAAATTGACTATGTTATGAATGTGATAAGCACAGATGTCATGTATCTGAGTATCAATGAACATGTCAGAAAAGACTTTGTCAACTGAGATCATACAATATGTTGAGTAGAGACAAAATCAAACGCCTGAAAACTAGCATAAGATTTTGTCCCATTAGCGTTTCTTAGATCATGCTAACTAGAAAAATGACTGATTTAACAGACAAAACTGCTGACTATTTGCAGCAACTCCAGATATAAATTAAATGATTTCCACTATCTGAATAATGAATTTAAGAAAAGAAAAAAAAAAAAAAATATATATATATATATATATATATGAAGAGGATTATATAGGATTCTTTTTGAGTTCATATTTGATGGTCTTTGGTGCAATTTCTATATATCTATAAACTTAGTGTTTTATAGCTTGCCACCCCATAAAAAACTTTAACAAATATTAATTTGAAAGAAATGGCAACATGTCATTGGCAAATTATGGGGTTATCATGCATAAACTTGTTTTTAGCACTTCTTTTCCATGAGAATTTCAAAATGAAAAGGAAAAGACAGGCTGAATGGGAAATGTTTAGAACTGTAAGTGAATTAAGACCAGTTCCATTACAAATATTGAAATGATATAAGTCGTGCATGAGGAAAACACGATCCTAGAAAATGTAGTTGTTGAAGAATGATTCATCTCGGAAATAGAAAATAACTAGGTTTGAAAGCACATGGGCCAGTCTTTACCTACTTCAAGGATGGGTAAAAAGGACCAGTTCATTTGTTTCAATATCTATAAATTGACAAGTTTATCATGCAGGATTTTTCACCAATCTCCCAAGTAATAGCATACAACTATACAAGGCAGAATAGACTTGCTAGCAGAATTGTAATGAAAGGAGTTAAAGTTTTCCTCGCAGCTTTTGCCATCTTGGCCTTCGCTTCTTCATTAGCCTCAGCTTCTGACCCTGACCCTCTACAAGACTTCTGTGTAGCCATCAATGACACCAAGGATGCTGGTCTGTTACCTTATGTTTTGTTTCTCAGTACTTTCATGTTAATTAATATTTTTTATGTCCATGATTATATCAGATGTAAAAAGCTTTGATCTGAAGCAATATTTTTCTTTATAAGAACTAATATTTTTTGTGGACGACAGTAATTGACGTTACTTTACTTGCATGCAGTGTTTGTAAATGGGAAGTTCTGCAAGGACCCAAAGCTTGCCAAAGCAGAAGACTTTTTCTATTCAGGGCTCAATATCCCGCGAAACACATCAAATCCAGTGGGATCAACTGTGACTCCTGTCAATGTGGCACAACTACCAGGACTGAACACACTTGGCATATCTCTGGTTCGAATTGACTATGCTCCTTATGGTGGCCTAAACCCCCCTCACACGCACCCTCGTGCCACTGAGAT
>JBBYHM010000006.1:14847278-14953511 GCA_038381775.1 Adansonia rubrostipa
GTGATAAAGTGAGAAGTTATACCAACAAAACTTCACTTTTTGACCAAATAATTAGAGCAGTAGAGATGGCTTGAATTTTCTCTTTTCCTTATTGTTAACAAGCAAAAAAAAGAGAGAAATAATGAGGTTTTGGTTCTGGTATGGATGAGGGTGATTTTTGGAGTGTGTAATGGTTGAGAATAAGTGTTTTAGGGTTGTTTTCGGGTGATGAGTGAAGAGCTATGGGATTTGGTTTTCTTGGTGTAGGAATATGTTTTGGAAGCTAACAATGAGCTAGAATCTAACCTTTTTTAGTTGAGATATAACTTGTCTATTTGTACCAGCATTTTAGAGCCAATTTAGATGTGTTTTTGGTCATTTCTCAAGAGGGACAAAGTGGTGTCAGCTTGGTGGCTATAGAGTGGCTGTAGGGAGCAATTTGGTGCCAATGTGATGGACATAGGGTGGCTGGTTTAAATGCTAAAATGATTTTCTAGCAAATAGGGTGACTGATGGTGATCTTAGTAATAAACTAGGGAGTAGGGTGATCATGTGAGATTGACCTTTTTTTTATCTAATTTGGACTTCAAAAAAAATATTTTGATTAATTCAAAAGTCCAAATTAGTAATTTGAAATGGGTTTTGATCTTTCTTTTATGCAAAGAAAAAAGTTAAAATAGAGTTTTTGATCAATGATGGATGAGTCAAAAATGCTCGAACAATGGAAAATTAGCCCGGTTGCTAAAAAAAATAGCCTGGATAAAATAAGGTGTCTACAGCTACCCCTCTTTGATTATTGCTGAGAATTAAGAACAGGGTAAAGACAAATGACACTATTTTGTCTGGGGTGGAATGATGCTCCCCAGAACACCTGCAAAGAAATAAATTATAATTAACTTTGCTGTGATAAGTGCAGTGTATTAGCAGCAAACCTGATAGAGGTTTAGGCGAATTTTGTAGGGTTTGCCTTCTTATTAGGGTGTTAGGTTTTCTAAGGTTTGACCCCCTTAGGCAGGTACAGAGTAACATGGATTTTTGATGTGGGTGCCGCCAGCTTATATGGCCTTTAACTTAAACTTGGGTGCCACTAGCTTGTGCGAGCTTTGACTTGGACTTAGTTGCCACTAGCTCGTGTGGGCTTTGACTCAGACTAGGTGCCACCAGCTTGTGTGGGCTTTGACTTGGGTGCCACCAACTTGTGCGGGCTTTGACTTAGACTTGGGTGCCACCAGCTTGTGTGGGCTTCAAAAATGATGCCATTGACTTGTGGGCTTTGAAAAGATGCCACTGACTTGTAGGTTTTAAAAGGGTGCCACTAACTTGTAGGCTTTTGTAAAGGTGCCACTGACTTGTGGGCTTTGAAAAGATGCCGCCAACTTGTAGGCTTTAAAAGGGTGCCATTGACTAATGGGCTTTTGTAAAGGTGCCACTGACTTGTGGGCTTTTGTAAAGGTGCCACTGACTTGTGGGCTTTAAAAAGGTGCCATAGACTTATGGGCTTTAAAAAGGTGCCACTGACTTATGGGCTTTTGTAAAGATGCCACTAACTTATGGGCTTTGAAGAGGTGCCACTGACTTATGGGCTTTAAAAAGGTGCCACTAACTTGTGGGCTTTTGTAAAGGTGCCACTGACTTATGGGCTTTGAAGAGGTGGCACTGACTTGTGGGCTTTAAAAAGGTGCTGACAATGTTTTTTTTTTAACTTATAATACAAGTTTTTCTTAACAAAAGTTCATGACGAAATTTCCCGATGAAAGGGTTATAACACTAGATCTTGGCAAAATGCTTGACAAAGCTTCTAACGAATGTTCTCGACAAAAGGTTTTGACGATAGTTTTCGGATAACAATTTCTTGACACCAGCCCTTTGACAGTAGTTTCCTGGCAAAAAGGGTTTTGACATGAGGGATGAGGAGAAAAGAACCTTACCTGAATGACATTTAGTTTGCGAAACTTAGAGTATTTACCAGGAATTCCTTGGAGGTTCAGTAAACCTAGCTTGGAGTGATATTGTAAAAATGATGATGTATGATGGTAATATGAATGCATGATGTGGAATACTATCATGATTGCATGATGTGAAGTTTAATACAAGAGATAGTTGGAGTTCTCTTTGTACGTTATGCAAACTCTCATAGGGATGGCGACCTATCCTAGTTTAACCAGGGATTGGAATTTTCCTGATTTCATTAGGGATTGTAGGTTGTCCCAGCTCCACTGGGGATACAGCAAAAATCTATTCTCAAGAATTTAGGTTATTGCATTTCAAAAATTTGGGAGGCTTAACCGTTTTCTTGACAATTGGAAGGCATTGCCAACAATTTGGAGAACGTTTGACATATTAGGTTGATGTCTCTAGTTTTGATAGGATTCTGATAGAATGCATGGGTCGATTTATTGTTAAAATGGTTTTTCTTGGAATGTGGCTTGTGAAAGCTAGAAATGGTTTGATGTATGGTCATGACGAACGGGTGCTTGGATGCGAAAAGTCCATGATTTTGATGATCACGGCATAAACAGAGTTCCTTGTGCTTTTTTTTCCTTTTAGTGTAAAATCAAGATGTCCTGATGCATATTTCAGTTGATTATCGAACATTATCAACTAAATGACAAGTGCAATGTGAATTGTACAAGGGTTAAAAGAAACAAAGCAATATTTATTCATGACAACAAAGAGATATAACTTGGTATACAATTTGACAATCAAGTGATTCGATGGCAAAAAGTATGATCTTTTGGGCGGAAGATGCCTCTGACCATCATGACATGCACGTTCTTTAAGTGTTTTTCAGGATCTTTCTCGAATAATAAATGTGACTAGTATGAGCTGATCTTCAAAAGATCTCTAGGATTGCTTTGCATTGTCTTGTAGGTACTCTCAGTTTATACCCCATCAAAATTGATCTTCTCAAGTTGCCCTTACAGGTTTTCAACTGTAGTCAGGTTGGCTATCCAGATGCCTTTTTTGGATTTTCATATGAACCCTTTTTTGTTTCCTTTTTTTTTTTTTTTAATTTTTTTATTTTTTTTGAAGGATGCTTTTTCAGGTTTTCACCCTTTACGTGTAGTATTTCTTGATGGAATCATAGTTGATTGGGTTAGGCAAGACATTGCCATCCATTTTTGAGAAAACTAAGGCCCTTTCGAAGAAGGCTTGCTTCACGACATACGGTCCTTCCCAATTAGGGGTCCACTTGCCTCGTGCATCTTTATGAATTAGGAGGATCTTTTTCAATGCCAATTTGCCTGGGTAAAATTGTCGTGGGTGCATCTTTCTGTCGTGGACTCAGATCATGCATCTTTGATACATTTAAGCATGGCAGATGGCTTTCATGCATTTTTCCTCGATGAGGTTGAGCTAGTATCTGTTCTTGACCCATTTAGATTTTTTAAGTTTGGTTTCCATCAAGACTCTAAGAGAAGGGATCTTGACTTTGATAGGCAATACAGCTTTCATCCCATAGATAAAAGAAAATGGGGTAACACTCGTGGAAGTGTGAATTGAGGTCCGGTAGGCATGAAATGCAACGAATAGCTTCTCATGCCAGTCTTTGTAAGTTTTGACCCTTTTTTCAACTATTCTTTTAATGTTTTTGTTAGCTGCCTCGACTGCCCCATTCATCTTTGAGCGATAAAGGACAAAATTATGATGTTGGATCTTCAACTGTGAGCAGACTGCTTGCATCATTTTATTATTTAAGTTGCTTATATTGTGTATGATGATTTCGTTTGGGAAACCATATCTACAAATGATATCCAGCTTGACAAACTTATAGACGGTCAATCTAGTGACATTACCATACGAGGCAATCTCTACCCATTTAGTGAAATAGTTGATCGCTACCAAGATAAAATGATACCCATTGAAAGCTTTAGGGGTGATTGGCCTGATCACGTCCATGCCTCACATGGAAAAGGGCCATGGGGCTGTCATAACGTGAAGTGGTATTAGGGGGACATTGATCTTGTCTGCATAGATTTGACACTTATGGCATTTTTGCGCATAATTGATGCAGTCTCTCTCGAGGGTCCGCTAGTAATAACCCGCTCTCATGATTTGCTTGGCCATCCAATGTCCATTAACATGTGTGCCACAAATCCTTTCATGAACTTCTTCTAGGATCTTTTTGGCTTCAGGAGTGTCAACATATCTGAGCAATACTTGATCGTGACTTATTTTGTATAAGATTTTTACATCGAGAACAAATCTCATAGCCAACCTTCTAATAGTCCTTTTATCAGTCTCGATTTCATGCTTGGCATATTACTGATCCTTGATGTAATGAAGGATGTCATTGTACCACGGTAGGCCATCCTTCTCTTTTTTAACACTATGACAATGAACCGAAGTTGTGTAGATGCTCATCTAGATGGGAGCAACGTCCGACTCCTGATTGACTTTAAACATGGATGACAAGGTAGCCAAAGCAGAAGCTATTTGGTTTTTTTCTTGAGGTAAGTGTCGAAAACTAATATCATCAAATTCCTTCTTAAGCTCTGCTATCAGCTTCCCATATTGCATCAGCTTGGCATCGTGAGTTTGCCACTTTTCTTTCAATTGGTAGATGACTAGGGCCTAATCATTGAACACCTATAATATCTTGACATTCCTTTTAATGGCTGCTTGAAGCCCCATGACACAAGCTTCAGATTCTGTAATATTATTCGTGCAGTTGAAATTTAGCCTCGCCATGAACAGATAATGACTCATGTCAGGTGACATCAATATTGCCCTAATTCCATGTCTTGAAGCGTTTGATGCTCCATCAAAATACACTTTCCAAGATGGATCTAGGTTAGAGGCATTTTTGTCTTTAGAAATGCACATTAGATCTTTAATTGGGAAGTAAAAACTTTAGGTTTCATAGTCATCTGCTGCTCGACTTGCCAAAAAGTCAGCTACCGCACTGCCCTTGATGGCCTTTTGACTGACATAGGCAATGTCGTATTCAAAAAATAGGACTTGCCATCTAGCTAGCCTTCCTGATAGTGTAGGGGCTTCGCATAGATACTTGATAGGATCAAGCCTTGCAATCAACCATGTGGTGTGATATAGCATGTACTACCTGAGTTTCTTGGCTGTCCACACTAAAGCACAGCATAACTTCTTGACTGCAGAGTAATTGCAATTGCATTATGTGAACTTTTTGCTTAAGTAGTAGATTGCTTGTTCCTTCTTTCCTGACTCATCATGCTACCTTTATACATAACCCATAGACTTGTTGAAGACTGCTAAGTAAAGGATTAAAGGTTGACCGGGCATAGGCGATACCAACACTGGCAGGCTTGACAGATAAGGTTTGACTTTATCAAAGGCTTCTTGACATACCTCATTCCACTCTCTTGGATTTTATTTGCGAAGGAGCCGAAAGATGGGGTCACATTTATCAGTGAGATGGGATATGAATCTAGCAATGTAGTTCAGTCCCCTAAAAAGTTTCTCACTTTTTTTTGAGTTTGAGGTGGTTGCATGTCTTGAATGGCTTTGACTTTGTCAGGGTCAACTTTAATCCTTTTTTCGCTGACTATAAAGCCTAAAAGCTTACCCGAAGTGACTCCAAAGGTACACTTGGCAGAATTCAATTTGATGAAATTTTCATAGCTGTTCAAAAAGTTTTTAAAGGTCTGTGACATGCTTATCCTCTTTCGTTAACTTGGCAATCATGTCACCAATGTAGACCTTAATTTCTTTATGCATCACATCATGGAATAGGGCTACCATGGCCCGTTTATAGGTTGCCCCAGCATTTTTGAGTTCGAAAGGCATGACATTATAGCAAAATGTCCCCTACATGGTTACAAAAGTTATTTTTTCCATGTCTTCGGGTGCCATCTTGATCTGGTTATAGCTTGAGAATCCATCCATGAAGGAGAACAAAGAATTCTTGGCTGTGTTGTCTACCAAAGTGTCGATATGGGGTAGTGGGAAGTAATCCTTGGGACTAGCTTGATTCAAATCCTGATATTCAACACACATTCATACTTTACCATTTTTCTTTGAGACTGGGACTATATTGGCAACCCATTATAGATATTTGGCTACTCCAATAAACCCTGCATCAAACTGCTTCTTGACTTCCTTTTTAATTTTGAGGAACATTTTTGACTTCATCCTCCGTAACTTTTGTCAGATTGGTTTGCATCCAGGCTTGATGGGAAGTTTGTGGACCACTATATCAGTGTCTAGTCCTGGCATGTCTTGATATGACCAAATGAATACATATCGATATTTTTAGAGTTGGTCTATCAGCTTGGTTCTAGTTGTTGACTTTATTAAGGTTTCAATTTTAACCTTTTTTTTATCCTCTTGAGTACCTAGATTTATTACTTCGGTTAGGTCTTTATGGGGCATGATCTACTTCTGCTCTTGCTCAACTAATCGTAAGAGGTGTGAAGGTATGAAGCTTTCTTCAAAATCTTCTTCAGGATCGACTTCACTAGTGCAAATTGGCTATTCAAAATCGATCTTCAAAGACCCATCAGACACATCCATGTCACTGTCATCAGGATATCTGAAAGGGCAAAGAAATAAACATTGCAAAAGGCACACACACAACTAAGGGATTTGGATAAAAATAAAGGCAAAAGGGTAATGGAGATAAAAAGGTTAAAAAGTGATACACAATATGGAAGGATATTTGCGAAAGTCATTTCATTGATAATGTTTGATAAAAAAATGCCCTTTACATAGGACTCTTATCTGCCTTTGGGCGAGGGTAGGTAGGTTTTCATTTTTTAACATTACATGAAAGGGACAGGAAAAGTGCATGGGCTTTCATTATGACCCTGTCATTAAAATCAGGTCTTAGTGGAAGGACATAAATTTTATGTCTTGGTATCTTGGAGATAGAGGTTGTTAAATGCTCTGTTTAGGATGACTAAGACATTTTTAGCCTTTTACTCTTCTGGTTGGCTTGGATCAATTTGTTCTCTTGAACAAAATATCTCATGGAGAGGCAGGAACATTTTCGGCTTCGATTCCTCCTCTCGACCTAATTATAGTGCCATCTCCTAGTTACAGATCTTCTTTTCTTGCCACTGTGTTAAGTGCGCATTAGCCTTGAATCCTTAAGCCTCTTTTGTTGGCTTGAGTAGTGACCTATAGGGCTCGGGCCATCCCTTGCAGATTCTTGCCAAGCGTTTTTTTAGCACAAAAACCTTTACCAACGGTCATTTTTAAACCCGAGTGGGTACTCTTTAATAGGGGGTTCAACTATTGGCAATCCTTCTCCCACAAATGTTGCATTAACGAACTAGAAGGATTGGAAAGATGACTTTGGTGCATCCTTATTAGGCTTTATGTAGATATCCTCAGTGAAAGCAGAGGCGATCATTTCTTCTTCAGCTTCAATGGTGACTACTTTATCATCTATCACAAATTTAAGCTTCTAATGGAGAGAGGATGGGATGGCTCTGGCGGAGTGTATCCATGGCCTTCCTAATAGGCAGTCGTAAAAAGGATTAATATCCATAACTTGGAAGTCAACTTTATATATACATGGGCCTATTTGAAGCTGGATTGTGATATTTCCAATTACTCTACGACACGTACCATTAAAAGCTCGGACTATGGTGTGGCTATTCTTGATGTTGGACTAATCGATAGGGAGTTTGCGCAATGTAGTCATAGGCATAACATTAAGGGCCAGCCCATTGTCTATGAGTACTTTAGGCAAAATGCATCCCTTGCAATGGGTAGTGATATGCAGAGCTTTATAACTGCCCTTGCCTCCGGGTGGGATCTCATCATCAGTGAAGGCGATATAATTATTAGCCATGATATTGTTCACTAGCCGATCCAACTTGTCGATGAGGACGTCCAAGGGCGCATATGCTTCTTTTAGCACCTTTAGTAATGCATCTCGGTGAACCTCTGAATTAGGAACCAGAGATAGCCTATACATTTTTGCGGGTTGTTGGTTTAAATGGTCTATAATGCAGTATTCACTGTGCTTGATGAACTTGAGAAACTCTATGGCTTTTCTTTCACTTACTACTTCCTTGACTTTCTCGGGCTCAAAATTCTTTGCTTGGGCCTGAGTGGTACTGGTGCTTAGACATGCATCAACCTTTTATTTTTCTTGAGCTGGAGGAGCGTAACACCTAAAGCTATGTGTTAGGTGACTAACTCCTGACAGTTCCATTACAGTAGTTGAGGGAGTTAGTTCTCTGATCATCACTACCTGATTCTCGTATTTCCATGGGACAGCTTAGTTGCTCTTATACAGGAATGGTTTAGGTACCTCCATAACTAACTTTGGTGTAAGTGCCGAAGAACTAACCTTGGGACTTAACTTGCCATAAAGAATGAGGGGTCGGTTTCTCTCATAAGGTGGCTGCATGGTTTCATCTCCTATCATATTGATAGGTTCAGCAGCAGGTGTGATCTCATGATAGAATTCTATCTAGCCTTCATTCATCATTCTTTGAACCATGCACCTAAACTCTTTGCATGTTTATAGGTTATGACCTACAAATGGAAGTCACAGAAGTTATCAAGATTGTCTTCCAATTTTTTTGTTGTATTGAGCAACCCGACCTAAATCAATGCTTGCCAGACCAAGAATATTGGCATCCTTACAACTTCTATGCTTGCCTTCACTTTATATTTGTTCTTAATGTCAATCATGTTTGCAGCTGGCTCAGTATGGTTTGGTAAAAGATTGGCAACAACATTTGGTCCTTTGTTCATCCCAAACTACATGACTTTTGAGTTAATTAGATTTTGCACATTTCGTTTGAAAGATATACAGTTCTCAATGTCATGCTTTGCTACCTCAGCATGGTATTCAAAGTGGGCATTGGGGTTCTACCATTGCGAGTATGGTGGCTTTTTTTTTGGGACATAGATTGGGGCCACCAAATGATTTTGGAGCAAGGTCTAGTAGAGCTCCTTATAGGTCATAGGGATGGGATCAAAATATTGTTTTTGTAGATTTGCACCTCAATTTCCTAGTGCATTATTAGTTGCTCGATTGGCACTTTGGTGAACTTGTGGAGGGTAGCTTTGTGGTGGGTTGGATGGGATTGCAAAAGATGGGTTATAGGTTATGGCATTAATTGCTGAGGGGGTATGGCGATAAGGTGAGAATATAGCATGCTTGGGTAGTAAAGATCAGGTATTTGACTCCGTTTTGGCTAAGATGAGCTAGCATAACTTATGGCATTGGCCTCTCTTTCCTTCTTTTTGCTGGCAATAGGCTTCTTACTTGATCTAGACATTTCCTCAGCTAACATTCTACCACTCTCAATGGCTGCATCAATCATTTCTCCAGAGAAGACTAGGTTAACAAATATCTTGGTGGCATTCCCTACGAGCTTCTCGTAATAAGGAGCACGTAAGGTGTGAATGATAGTGACCATCATCTTTTTTCTATAAGGAGAGGTTAGACTAGGGTTGTTTCTTTTCTCCACCTTTGGGCGTATTGTTTGAAACTTTAAGTGGATCTCTTCTTGAAATTCATAAGGGAAAGTTGCCCAATCTAACACGTACTGGTATTAATTTAGGAAGGCCTTAGCCAAGTCTGCCCATGATTGGATTTTGACATTTTCTAGCTCGATATATCATCGAGCTGCTACCCTAGTGAGGCTATGCTAAAAGCAATAGATAAGAAGTTTTTCATCTTTCTCATACTCGGCCATCTTTTACAGGCACATTCAGACATGGACGGAAGGGTCGGTGGTTCCATTAAACTTCTTAAACTCTAGGACTTTGAACTTCGGGGGAATAAAAAGTTTGGACACCAAAGATAGCGATTGTGCATCAAGAGCTCCAAACTTATCACTCCCTTTGATAGCTTGGAGGTGTTTTTCCAGTAGCTGGAATTTGTTCACTTCTTTCATAGTCATGGTGGACTTTTAACCTTCTATTTTCTCTGGTTCCTCATAGTCAATTGTTATCAGATCTGCTGATGAGACTCCTGCATTTGCCCTTTGAGTACCGAGAATGAATTGACATATCGCCATAGGATTTAGGTAGATAACTGGCAGTGCTTGAGCGGTAGGTGTAGGAGCGGGCCATTGTTCTTGTCTAGTTTCCCCTTGTGCAGGTTCTGGATTATTGGTAAGGGGACTTTCAATGTTGGCAGGATCATTCCTTGTTTCAACAATGCTGGCTTGCCTTTTTCTTTCATAGAGGCGGCCATTAGTTCCATAAGTTTTGTGATTTGATTTTGCATTTCGTATTACTAATAAAGCATCTAGTCTTGTGGTTCCTTAACCATTAGCTTAGGTTGCTCAATACGAGCTTCATGATCACTCTCTATGATTTGTTTATGGTGTCATGTGTTGTAGCAGTGCGTGATGTAGGGTTTTGTGTTCCTAATTGATCTCCAAATCCCTTACACTTTTATGGCCCAATTTTTGTATTCAAATTTTTTTTAAATGTATTTATTGATGAGCATTTATGATGCAATGACGAGTTAAGATAATGAATGATCGAAACAAGTGCAATGAAAAATGGTGAAATTAAATATGCATATGCATTAGAGATAATTGATTCTTGGAATAGCTTCGTCAATAACATCATTCATAGAGTCACAAAAAGGTTTTTTTCTTTTATGACATGATTACATCTAAAAGTATCTAACATGATTACATTGTTCAATCACACGATCAAGAAAACCCAAAAGTCATTGCTCACAATCTCTAACAGGTACGATGTCTCACCTAATGGATCGAGCTGCTTCAATCATGTCATCTGCCTTTCGTTGAGCTATCTAAACTTGTTCAGTGAGGTGCTGATGTTGTTCTTGGTAGTTCAGACGTGCCTAGTTGATTGTAGCTTGCCAATCTAGTTTACGTTGCTTGAACGCCCTTATTAATTGATTGATATGACCTTGATGATCCTGAAAAGACTGTTCTAACTCTTGGATTCTGTGAGTAAGAGCTTTATTTTTAACCCTGACAACTGTCGCATCTCGCATTTAGGCCTCAAGTCTTTGATTCCTTCATTGGTGGGTGGAAGCAAGAGCACGTACCCTTATGAATTTTTCTTTACTAGTTTTGACTTCCTCTTTTTGCTAATTCAGCTTGCGATTAAGAGTGGCAACTTTTGCTTTCCATTCGACTGATGTCTTGTCTATACATCGAGACTTGTTAGTTTTTCAAAGTGTCACATAATCCTTGGTTAGGCTTTTCGAGATCATCTTTGAAACAATCCCTTTCTTTAATGACTTAATCCATTTCATCGCTTCTAAGATAGATATCCATATTTAGCTGGCCCTTTTCTTCCTTAAGTCGAGTGATTTCTGTGGCAAAGGATACTTTTTCTTACTCAAACTCTTTTCTAAGTAGCTCAATCTCAGAAGGTGGTTCCTCTATTAGGATTTGTAATATCCCAAAGTTGGGTGGTAGTAATGGATCATTGATATGGCAGAGTCTCTATTCTTCGTATCCAGGCATGGTGGGGCTTCTTCTCTAGTATCTTTCCATACAATGGACCTTCTTCCAGGCTTGGAAAGCTAACTGGACTTTTGATTTATAATTAGGCTCGTCGTATTCAAAATCCCAATGTCCTAAGTTTTTAAAGAATGGGATCAATTGCTGGCACTAGGACTGACGCAATACTAATAAAAGAGCATAATTGGTATTTCCCCATAATCCCAAGAGCGGTACATAAGTGTAGTCTCCACATCTAAACATAATCGATTAAGGAAACATCGATGGAGCTCTCCATGTGATTTCTTCCTCCTTGACATTTTATAATTCCTTAACCCAATTCTTTTCTGTCCTATCTTGATGACATTCTTCCTCTAATGCTGTCAAAAAAAGACTGATCTTAAAGAAGAAATTTTGCTTGACTCTCCCTTTCCTAGCATAAAGATGACCTATAAGCCATATCTGGAGCAATGGGGTGCACCTGATAAACCTTCCTGTTCTCGTTCTTTTACAAAAGTTGAGGGTGTGGATGGTTTTAGTGATAATGGTGGAAGCAGGGTTGATGTTGCAACGTAGGCGAGAAAAAAAATCTGTGACTACCGCCTCTACATAACCTAAAGTCTTCAAGAATATAATGAGCCCATAGATTGCCAAAGCGTAGACATCTTGAGCTTTCTTTTAATAAGAAAGATTTGCCATTGCCTCTTTCAAGCTGGCCCAAGAGATGCATTCGCTACTCTTTTTTACTTTAACGTGACTGTGAACCCATGCTTCTGTGACTAAGAATTTGCCTCAACCTTTTCTTGAACAGAAGAGGCGTTAGTGCCTTGCAGTAAATCTGGTCTAATTTGGCCCTTTCTTTGTTGAGTAAGGCTGTGTACTCATCAATGGTAGGGACTAAATCTTGTTTGTTAAAGGTGAAACATCGGTAGGCCAAATTCCAGAATTATACCGCTGCTCGCAACAAGCCATCATCTAACTAAACTCGAAGTAAGAGAGCTATATCCTCATATTTTTTAGTGAAGGCTTCTTTTGTGTTACTGTCCCAATTGTCCCAAATGTGCTTTAGTTCCTCACAATCATTCTAATGAAAATCGATCTTTACCTCTTCATGCATTTCTGAAATGTAGTTAGGATTTAGGATGTCCCCATCTTGACGTTGGTGACCTTTTAACCATGTTCTGACATTTTCAAAGGACTCGATAGTTGAGATAAGCTATTGCTCCATAAATGATACCCCTTGCTGAACACCAAACCAAAACAATTATCCCAAAATGATGATAGTCATGATGGTTATGATGAAATAATGCATGCACCAAAACACAAACAAAGGGAAAATAAGTTAGTGGAACATATCGAAAACAAATGTAAGGAAATAAAGAATTTAAGAACATTAAAACAAAAAAAATTCATAACATGTCTCAACCAAGGTGGTGAGACAAGAAATGGGCAGTATTTCAACATACCAGGATGCAATCTGCCCTCCATGAGGTGATGCAATATCTTATTTTGATGGAAAAATAACCGATTGGTAGTAATATTCATTTATCACCACTGGTACAGATGCGCGTTAAGCCATGACTTGGACAGCATTATGGCTTACACTATAACACATTGTGAGCGATGGTTTTTGCTCACCGTCACTTATTTATACAAAGGTTAGCCATCGTTTCAGTAGCACGATGCCATGCCTTGATAAATGATAAAAATTTAGATGCAGCTGACAATTGTATGCTCATTGTCACCTACATAATTATGGTAATTGAGAGTAAGGTTAGGAATGTTTCCCCAAGTGACCCTATTCTCCAAGTATTCTAGCAGCATTCTGGTATGGTTTGAAATGGTTTACGTCGTAGGGCTCACTATATGAGGTTTAAGTTGATGCCTAAATAGGTATCCTAATTGCTCTTCTGTCCGGCAAGGATAGTCAAAGGACCTCGATCCTAGACCCATTACGGGTTTGACGGAACAGGTTTAATCCGTTGGATGTATTTTCCTATGCAAAAATAGAGGGTTACTCACAACAGACATAGGTAATTTACATCCAAAAAGTTATTGCCATTCCTATGTGAAGGGTTACTTACGAAGGTGGATAGCTCACTTCCTCTTAATGATTAGGTTATAACCATGCCATGGAGTTTGGTGGGACACTAATGCACATGCAAGTGCGTGGTTTGTGACAAGGAAACAATCAAACCTTTTTGTTTACTTTCGTATTACCATTTTTATTAAATTAATGATTATTAAAAAATAAGACAATCCTGACAATTATGCCAAACAAAAGATTAGTTGACAAAACAAAAAAAGGGTCATAGTTAAATAATGATCGAAGATCGAAAGAATCGGGAACCTAGCAAGACATGGCTAGTTATTGGCCTAACTCTCTATACAGTCCCCCAGTAGAGTTGCCAAGCTATTGTAACATACCTCGGGGTGGATCCTCGCAGATCTATGGGTGCGTACGACTTAAAATATTTTTTTGACTTTGAAATGTCTTTTTGATCGAGACTTTTCTTTGGCGATGTGATGAGAACGAGAATGTATGGATTCTTGACTTGTGATACAGTGAAGGGGACCAAAAGACAAATCGCTCATCTTATTGGTCTCAGATGACCATCATGAAATGGCCAATGCTTAGAGTTGCCATCGATCATTTTGGGCTGAGCATGATCAGATGCCTATGGAAACCTATGTTTTGAGTTACAAAACTCAAAACATTAATCCCATGGTATACATAATACAAAGATTTGTCATTTGGGTTTAAAAGTTGGTTACGCACGATAAGGTACGAACCTCTTCACGATGCCCAAAATTGATACCTTACTGGCTATGTCTTATCTCGATTTTGATTCTTTTGATCTTAACTCGTCATTGTTTCGATATAACCCTTTTTAATGCATGAATCTTATAGAAATACAAATCTAGGTTTTAATGAAAAAGATTTAATCTCATAAACACCCTGGAGATATGGGGAATATAGAGATTTTTAATAAAATACCTCTGAATTTTACTTTGAAAATGGAATGTTCCACTTTGGGCACCGGAGAGATACCCACGCGGAACATTACCTTTAATTTTATTTGAAATGATTTGAAAACATGAATGCAAATAATCATCACAAAGAAATCATGTTAGTGAGGTAACAAAGGAAGTAACATAACATGGATTATTCAATGCAATGAAAAGGAACAGAGTATTGGAATTTATCTCGCAATTATCATCTATTATTTGGGAATAATCGAATCGACAATTTTCGAGATACATCTAGGTTTTTTGATTAAATGGGGTTGTTTGACGTATTCATGGGAACCCAAAAAGGAGAGAAGAGAAAAGATTAATTGTAGTTGAAAGAAAGGGTTGGAGTATCCCTTCAAAAAGATGGGGTTGGAGTATCCTCGTGGATGACAAATAATTCTAACAAAGGAAGCTTTTTAGATCTTGACAATTTTGAACAATGGGGTGGAGTATCCCCGTGGATGACAAATCATTTTGACAAAGGAAGATTTTTCAATCTCGATAATTTGGAAAAGCGGGGTTGGGGTATCCCCTCAAAAAGTCAAGGTTGGAGTATCCCAAAAGTGACACATTTGGCACTCTTTAGAGAAGTTGAGTTGGAAAACATAAATTGACAAAACTTCATGATTTAGAAAATGAGTGAGCATTTTGATGACTTTTGGCAAAAGAAATTATTGTGAATGAGGACGGTAAAGATGTAAAGTACGTTTGTGCCTTGATACGAGCTTATGGGAGGTCATAGCATGTTCTCGAGGCTGATCGGGGTGCTATGTTGACATTCGAATGTCTCAAAATGAAGCTCGGGGAAACAACTTAATTTTGACCATAACCAAAAACTAGGGATAGCATCATGCTATCTTGCTTCCCAAAATTATTCTAAATTGGTTTAAAGGCTTTAAAGAGTGGACAAGACACCATTAGAAAGGAAACTCGATGAGGGTCAATCAAAAAGTGTTCCCAATATCCCAAAAAGTCACTTTCCATGGAAATAAATTTTCAAGTTTGGATTGATTGTGCTGCTGGCAGAGCATATAAGGGACAAGGTGTGTCAAAATTTGAAAAATCAACCCAGACTCATTTGGTATCAAAAAGTTGCAAGCGATACCTTTTCAAAAAGGGAATTTCATGAATCTTTTAGGAAAAATGTTTGAAAAATTTGAAAAAATCATTTAGCAGATCTGAATAGCCCAACCAGAATACATGTTTAGATTCTAGAGGTTTTGGACAGTTTAGATTTGAAAAATCATAACTCTCTCATCTAGAATGAGCCAGGGGTGAATAAGACATCGTTTTAAAGATAATTCGACATACTTTGAGTGGAAAATATCAAAAAATTCATGAAAAATCGTTTAGGATTTTAAAGTGATTTTTCAATTTGCAACAGTTGTGCTGCCAGCAGGGGATAAAGCAAAGCAAGGGATATTTCTTATTTTCTTTATGTTTATGGGTCTAAACTCGAGTCATTAACATTTAAATGTCCATGACTGAAGGGAAAGAGTGGCATGAGCATTACGAACTCATTTGCACAGCCCCGAAGTAATTTAGGATGATGAAATAGCCCATTGATCATTCCACTCAAGATATTAACTCAAAAATCGGGCACAAACATTTTAGGAACAAGTGTAAGGTCATTTTTATTGCAAAATCAAAAGATTTGAGTTTGTTTAACCAAGATTCCAGATCTGAAAAACTTAATTTTCCCAAAGATATTTTGCTAACTTTAAGGAAAATGCTAAATCCATGCAAATCCTCATTGGTTAAGGTTAACACTCTTAGCTTGGGGAGGTTTTGAAAATCAGTTTTCGATAGCCATCAAACATGCATTTTGACAAGGGGAAGACAACAAACATACAAGGGGATGACATATAACATGAATGGGGATGCTAACTTTACCAATGGTTTAGACAAAGGAAATATTATACATTTTGACAAGAAAATGCTATGGAAGCTAAAAATGACAATGATTCATGACAAGATGCAAGCTGATGTATAAATATGCTTGAAATATGTTAGGCTAATGATTCATGCATGGATTAAGGATGACAAGATGCATGGATATGGCATAAAATGCATGAGCAAGAGATATCAAAATAATAAGGATGAAATAGGGCATTTTGCGCATCAAAGGGGCATCAAGGCATCCAAATCCTAAACTACCATAGCCAAAGGCCACAATAATGCATGAAAATCCTAAGAGGGTAATAGAAACATGGAGAGCTCACTAAAATAATGAAGGTGCTAAAAAACAAAAAATGAAAGTGATAAAGTGAGAAGTTATACCAACAAAACTTCACTTTTTGACCAAATAATTAGAGCAGTAGAGATGGCTTGAATTTTCCTCTTTTCCTTATTTTTAATAAGCAACAAAACGAGAGAAATAATGAGGTTTTGGTTTTGGTATGGATGAGGGTGATTTTTGGAGTGTGTAATGGTTGGGAATGAGTAGGAATAAGTGTTTTGGGGCTAGTTTTTGGTGGTGAGTGAAGAGCTACGGGATTTGGTTTTCTTGGTGTAGAAATATGTTTTGGGAGCTAAAAATGAGCTGGAATCTAACCTTTTTTAGCTGAGATATAAGTGGTCTATTTATACCACCATTTTGGAGCAAATTTAAAGGTGTTTTTGGTCATGTCTCAAGGGGGACAAAGTGGTGTCAGCTTGGTGGCTATATAGTGGCTGTAGGGAGCAACTTGCTACCAATGTGATGGACATAGGGTGGCTGGTTTAAATGCTAAAATGGTTTTCTTGCAAATAGGGTGGCTGATGGTGATCTTAGTCAACAAACTAGGGAGTAGGGTGATCATGTGACATTGACCTTTTTTATTTAATTTAGACTTCAAAAAAGATGTTTTGATTAACTCAAAAGTCCAAATTCATAATTTGACATAGGTTTTCATCTTTTTTTTATGCAAAGAAACGAGCTAAAATCGAGTTTTTGATCAATGATGGATGAGTCAAAAATGCTTGGACCATGGAAAATTAGCTCGGTTGCTAAAAAAAAATTAGCTCGAACAAAATAAGGTGTCCACAATCATGACCAACAACATTGGACTTTAAAAAGATTTCTTGATAGGTTTTGACCTAGACTAAGATCCTGGGCTTGACTTATCCCTAGGTTTGACTAAAAATGACAAATGCTGATGTGTCAAATCATAACTAGAAATATTGGACTTTGAAAAGATTTCTTGATGGTTTTGGATTAAAAAACCTAGACTATGATCTTAGGCTAAACATATCCCTAGTTTCAACTTAAAATAGCAAATGTTAATGTGCCAAATTATGGCCAGCGATATTGGACTTTGAAAAGATTTCTTGATAGGCTTTGGAAAAAATTTGTAGACTATGATCCTAGGCTTGACCTATCCCTAGGTTTGACTTAAAAATGACATAATTCCAATGTGCTAAATCATGACTAGAGACATTAGACTTTAAAAAGATTTTTTCTAGGTTTTGGATGAAATTGCTAGACTACCATCCTAGGGTCAACCTATTCCTAGGTTCGACTTTAAAATTATAGCATGCCAATACATGACCAGCATCATTAGACTTTGAAAACATTTCTTGACAAGTTTTTGACTTAACTTCTTAACAAAGGTTTCTGACATAGGCCAATTAATTATATCTATCCTATTAACATCATTGGGCTTTTGACATTTAATGACATAGGCCTATTAGCTAGAATTGACCTTTCGACTTCATTAGGTTTAACTTTCTTAATAAGGGCCAATTAGCCTAAACTAACCTCCGACATTATTTGGCTTGATTTTCTTGACAAAGGACAACTAGCCAAAACTAGCCTATCTATGTTATTAGGCTTAACTCTTGACATGGGCCAATTAGCTGGAACTATCCCTAGGTTAGATTTAAAAAGAAAACAGAATGCCAATGTGCTAAATCATGGTTAATAACGTTAGACTTTGAAAAGATTTCTTGATAAATTTTGAGTGAAAGATTTAAACTATGATCATGGCTCGACCTATCCCTAAGTTCAACTTAATAATGATAGAATGCTAATATGCTAAATCATAACTAGCAACATTGGACTTGAAAAGATTTTTTTGACATATTTTGACCTAGACTATGATTTTAGGCTTGACCCATCCCTAGGTTTGACTTAAAATGAGAAAAGCCAATATGTCAAATCACCACCAACAAATTAGGCCTTGAAAAGATTTTTTATAGCTTTTGGATAAAAGACCTAGACTACAATCCTAGGCTCAACTTATCCCTAGGTTTGGCTTAAAATGGCTAAGTGCCAATGTGCCAAATCAAGGCTAGTGACATTGGATTTTAAAAAGTTTTCTTAATAGCTTTTTGATGAAAGACTTCGGCTATGATCCTAAGCTTGAACTATCCCTAGGTTTGACTTAAAAATGATAAAATGCTAATATGCCAAATCATGGCTAGAGATATTGGATTTTGAAAAGATTTCTTGACATATTTTGGATGAATAACCTACAGCTCAACCTATTTCTAGGTTTGACTTTAAAATAATAGAATACCAATAGGCCCAGTAGCGACTAATAATGTTGGACTTTGAAATCATCTCTTGGTAGGTTTTTTTATAGAGGATTTTGACATGAGCTCTTAACAAAGGTTTCTAACAAAGGCCAATTGACCGAATCTAACCTATCGGCATCACTGGGCTTTTGATGTTTAATGACAAAGGTAGGCTAATTAACTGGAAATAGTTATCAGCGTCATTGGGTTTAACTTTCTGGACAAAGGCCAATTAGCCAAAACTAGCCTCTGACATCATTGGGCTTAATTTTCATGACAAAAACCAATTAACCAGAACTAGCCTACCTACATCATTTGACTCAACACTCTTAACATAGGCCAATTAGTTAGAACTAGCCTATTGGCTTTATTGGGCTTGGCTCTCTTAACATGGGCCTATTAGCTAAAACTAGCTTATCCACATCATTAGGCTTAATTTTCTTAACAAGGGCCCATTAACTTGACCTAGTCTACTAGCTACATTGGGCTTAACTCTCTTGACATGATGTTTGGAAAGACAGGGTTCTTACTTGAGCAACCCTCTAATTTACCAATTTTCACATTAAAGATTTTTACTCGAAAGCTTTCCAAGGTTTAGCAAATTTTATTTGATGCGATGCTAACAAAATGATGTTATGTGATGATAATATAAATGTACGATATCATATGATGATGCAAGTGGAATTTTCTCGATGATATGCCTTCATGATCATGACATAAACTCTAATATGGGAGTAGACATTGCAAATTATCTTTTCATCTGGGAGCTTCAATAATTATTTCCTTGATGCCATAATTTAAGTGCTAATTTTAGACTTGATAAGTCTTAAGATCTTGACTTTTTTAGGTAACTTGATGTTTGGCTGGTTGTTAGCTTAACTTAGGATACCTGTGTTATTTCTAACAAGGTGATCGCGTTTCTTAATTTGGATGTCTGATGACTTTTTTCGATAATTTAAAGATTTATGTTTCTTAAAAAAAATATGTGATGATCTTTTCTGATAGGATTGATTGGTTTTGTTGACAATTTAACAACTAGGTGATTGTTTGTGTCTTGTCTGGTTTAGTGGTTGGTGTATCTTGACTGGATGGGTTAGTGTTTGGGTTTTGACAAGATTCTTGACTGTATTGGATGTGCTTTGGCATGGGTTTGATGATTTTTCCTGATGATTTTGGAAGTCAAGGAAGGTTAACACATGATTATGACTAGCATGTGATGAGTTTAAAGGGTTCTCGATCTTGACAATCAAGGTGCAGACAAATCTCCTTGTTTTTTTCTTGTTTTTCGATGTAATGCTAAAAAATCCTCACATGAATTTTATTTGATTATCAAATATTGTAAATTGAATAACAGACATAATGCAATGCAAATGTAATGTGAAAATGGTTAAAAAGAGACAAGATAGCATTTCATCATAACAAAAAAGATGATACAATTATGTTTACATTTGACAAAAGGTATAATGACAAGAAGGTAATCTTTTGGGTGCTCCTGATAAATATCACATGAATATTTCATCTAATGTTTTTTAAGATCTTTTTCAAACAATCAACATGCCTTGTAAACCAATCTTAAGGTTGCCCCGTGTCATTTTGCAGTTGCCCTAGACTCAAGTAGGTTTGGTGAGGTTTGACTTTGATTTGGCTAAGGTTTAATGATCCGAATAGGATTTTGACTCAGTTTAGTCTAGATAGGGTTAAGTTTAATTGTATATAGCCAAAGATGGGTGAGGTTTAATTGAGGTTTTTCTCATAAGTATTTGTGGTAGAATTTGATTTAGTTTAGATACGGCTTGGTTTGGAGTGTTATGTTGACACAAAGAATCAAGAGATCAAGATTTTAATAAATTCTGACAAAAAACTTTTGAGGCTGACCAAAAAGGTTAGGATTAGGATTGGCTGTAGACATAGGGTTAAGAATTAACATGAAATAGTCACAAGTCCAAACTTTCATAAACTAATAAAGAAAAAAATCGAACGTTCCTTCACTTAGATTTCTTCGGATGTTATAGTGACACTCTTTTGATTTACAGATGAGACAGTTTGACAGGTACTAATCTTGGCCAGTGACACCTAGCTTTTTTAGAAGGTTGTTCAGAAAAGCCTCTTGATTAAGGGGTATTTTTTAGGAAGCATTCTAGTAGAGTCTTAGAAACTGGAGTTCTTGTCTTGGCTTGTGAGGTTTCTAGACATCTTAGGATTTTAAAACTCTTGGCAGCCCTCTGATTAGATGGAATGATTTTTTTTCTTGTGGCTATTTAGGCAACATTGAAGATAACTTCAGGATTTTTGATTTTCTCTATACTGCCCTTTTCTAGTTTTCATCGTAGAGCTTCATGCTTTCTTTTCTTGACTTTTTTCTTTTTTGGATTGATTGCTTCATCATGCTCCTTGGGGAAACTTAAGATTTTCCCAAAAGAATGATTTCTTAAAAAATTATGTCATCAGTTGAAATAGCCATGCATGATCGAGATAGATTTTTTGCAGTACATAATTCATACTAATGTTTAAGGTTTTGAAAGAAAGGGCATACAGGCCTAAATTAAGTGTTTGATGGTGATCAGATTAAAAACTATTTCTTTTCGTGAAATCTTTTATCCCTTCTACTTTTGATGTCCTTATTTCTTTTAGTTCCCTCTTTCTTAATTTGATTTGATTTTGATTTTGACTTTAATTGGTCTGTTTTTTACTTTGATCTTAACTTTGCTTTTTTGACCTTTTCTTCAGGATGGAATTTTATACTTTGATGACTTGGTAGATCTTGTGTTTGGCCTTTGATGTAGGCATTTGGATAATTTTAGAAATAAGTATCTGCCTATTTCCTTTAAAAAAATTTTCATGCCCCTAATATGGAGGGTGATCTTTGATCAGGGTTTTTGAAAGAATGAATTTGTTAGGCTCATAGGGGGTAGCATAAGGAATGATTTTGTAAGTCATGAAAGGATAAAAGAAAAGATACTCATGTTTCATTTCGACCATAACCAAGTAAATTGATGAGTTATTCCTTGGGACAAGGTTCTCTTAAAAAATATGTCAAATGTCTTGATAACATGATGTAGCTTTCAATTTCATTTTCCTCTTCTCTTTTCTCAAGTGCATGCCTTGATACTTATTTCTCTCTATGCTTGAAGGCATGATCCTTGGAGTAACTAGTTTGCCCTAGCTATAAATGATCTTATGTTTTGGTTGACCAAAGAAATGAATTCAGCCAGTCATAATTGTTCTGACAACATAGGACCTCCCTCAAAATCTTCACTAGAATCAACTTCACCATTACAGATTGGCTGTTTGAATTTGATCTTTAAAAGCTCATTGAAAGTATCTATGTCACTTTTATCAAAGCACCTAAAGGGGTAAGAAATAAACCATATAGACAAGATATATAGGCAAAGAGTTTAAGCAAAAGCAAAGAATAAAAAAAGGTGCAAAAAATGAAATGCTTTATGCAAAAGTCATTTTATTGACAATACTTGATAAAAAGATGCCCATTACATAGGATCCTTGCAAGCTATTGGGTAAAAGCAAGTAAGTTTTTAATTCTTGAGATTATGCAGAAATAAAGTTAAAAAGCATAGAGGTTTATGACATGGCCCTGTTATTAAGAATAGATTCTGATGAGTAAGAGTAGGTCTCACTATTTGGCTCTAATGGTCCAAGTTGATCATTGATGACATTGACATAGAGGTTGCTGACACTGATCATGTTACGATGTGATTGGACAGAGGATTTGTATCAATGTTTGGACCCTGATTCATTCTGAATTTTAAGAATTTTAAGAATTTAAAGTCAGTGAGGTTTTAAACTTTTTATTTGAAAGATATACAGTTCTCGGTGATATACCCTACCGCCATAATATGGCAGTTATAGTGGGCATTAGCATCATACCACTAGGGGTACGAGGGCTTATTGTCAAGCATAAAGACAATGCCCTTAGAGCATAGTTTGATAGAGCTCTTTATAGGTCATGGAAATAAGGTCAAATTGTTGTCTCCTAAGGCTTGTTTCTTGATTGTTTGGAGGATTGTTGGGAGAAGCATTAGCATTTCGATTAGCTAGAGGTGGATTATTTTGTGGTAGGTTTGTAGAGTAGTGAAGGATATGTTATAGGTTGCCGCATAAACGGGCTGAGGAAGGATCATGATTGGATTAGAGTAGGGCATGCCCAAGTAGTAAGGACTGAGCACCTAATAATGGCTTAGCTGAGATGGGTTGGTGTATCATAGGGCATTTACCTCTCCTTTTCTTTTTGTTAGTGATAGGTTTCTTGCTTGATCTAGATGACTCACTCGCGAATATCCTGCCACTTTCAATCACTGCATCTATTATCTTACTGGATAGAACAACGTTAGTAAACTTCTTGGTGGCATTTCTTGCTAGCTTGTGAAAGAAATTCCTAGGTTCATACCTATCAATATAAGCATAAAAAATTTATTAGAATTAAACATACTAATGGTATCAAACAAAAAACACCCTAATATCCTTAGAATCATTAGAAAGAGATGTACATGTGATTGGACTGCAACTAAAAATATAGATTTGCTAGAAATCATGCCTCCATAGAGACTCGTAACTCTAAGTCTATAGATTCTTACATGAACGCACCATGTGTTGATTACCATAATCTTTGGGTGGTTCTTCGGTGGTAGCTAGAAAGCTTCGCAAGCCTTAACTAAAATATATATAGCTAACAGATTTAGATCTAAAGTGATCTAGGAATAATTCCCATGCTTGTTATGCTAAAGAGGAAAAAGAAACAACAATTCCCATGCTTGTTATGCTAAAGAGGAAAAAGAAACAACTTCTTAGAGAATAAGCTATTTTTTGCAAATGCAAGCAAATGAATCCAAAAATCTTAGTTTTTAATTCTAGTTGAACCTTTGGGGTAGAAAACTAATTTTTCATCTTTCGTAGTGATCAAAAACAATTTCTAATCACATAGGATACAAATCTACTCAATCAAGCTTAGAAACGTAGGGATTTCAAGATTTGGCCAATTTCATAAATTTTATGAAAAATTAATCTCTCAATGCTAGAAAACTATTTTCCTAATTTTGTTATGTCAAGAATGATTCAACAACACTTATAAAATCCGTTAAAATGCTAAAAGAGCTTAGAAAAGCATAGGTGTTGTTCCAAACTGCTCAGAAAAGTTTAGAGTTGGTACTTAAGCTTTTCCTAATGATTCTAATCAACCCAAAAGCCTTACTAGTGTATTTAGATACTCCTTGGGCTAGGTTAGGGTTGATAATTGGGCAAATTAAGCCAAATACTAACATAACCAAAAGGTGACCCCATTTTAAAATGTTTCTTAGAGCCCAATTAAAATTATTTTAATTAGCCTGTCCAGGATTAGGCCTTAATATTAACTTATTAATATTTTAGCCTAATAGCACGCCAAAGATAGCTATTTCATGCACCTAGTCCATTAACAAGCCCAACTGGAGTAGTTCACAACTAAACTTTCTTGAGTTGATAATTAAGGCTTTTGGCCCAACCCTTAAATTTACATATTAAATAATTTAACTCATAATTAAAATTTCTAACCCAAGCAAGACAATTTTACTTCATGTAAATAATATTAAATAATTCTTATTTAATTTTTCAAGTACAATTATTTGGTTTTATTTAATAAAATCCTTAAACTATTTCTGCAGTAAACATTATCTTGATAAGGTATTCTTATCTTTATTGCCATATTGAAACATCTCTAATTAGATTTCATAAATCTAATTTATGTCTTAAATTATTATTAATTGAACTTATTTAATTAGTCCTCCTTATTATATGTTTTATTTAATTAAGTCGTATTTAATTAAATTTTTATTTTAATCTAATGGATCATCTTATTGTGTGTGACCCATTAGGTTTCCATCATAATAGCAACAAATATAATTACCTAGTTAAGTGTATTTTTATTTATAGACTAAGATTGGTCACCCAATATGCAGGAAAAGTCAATATGACCTCTTAAGAAACATTTTAGTAACCAGCCTCTCAGTGTACTGTAGTTTTTTCACTAAATATTCCAAAAAGATTGTGTCTACTCATGCATCAAACCATATTAGTTCCTGCAGCTTTTAGTTAACTTCATGAATTTAGAGAAACAATTTCTTCTAAAGTCATCATCCATAGGCCAATGACTTTATCAAGTTAACCAAAGTCAAAAACATATAAGATATGTCTCCAATGTCACTCGGAGTGGTGAATCCTTTTTGAATCACTCATTCATCCACCATATGATTCATGTCATACCCAACATACCCTACATTAATTGTCTATCCATTGCGGACCTATTTTAGATAAATCAAAATATGATATTTCTTATACGAGATGACTCGGTATCACAAGTCTGAGGACTAATATACATGACTAGCACATGAGAACCTATTCCATAGACACTTGAGTGACTTATACTAAATAGAGTTCTCATATGAGCCATGTTCAGTGAATTTGTTTCCCTAAAAACAAGCACCTATATTTTATCCCCAAGTATCTCTATACTTCAATTTCTATAAGATCAAAAAGTTACATGTATCAAATGCATTGAGACTTAGCATATGCTAGTCTTTGTGCTTTGTCAATTCCTTATCTTGATAATATGATGACTAGGAACGTTTTTAGAGACACGACTTTGATACATAAGGATCTCATCATCATAACTCGTTACTAACTTTACAAGGCCATTATGTTTCATGGGTTTCATCCAATTAGTGTTTTCATGAGTGTCAATCATGCCACAACATGAAGGAAAACCTTGAATCACTAACTATAGTGATTGGTTTGAATTATTAACTTATATATGCCTTATCCAATCTGATTGGCTCAAAGGCATATATTAATAACTTGTCATAGTATAAAATACGTAGGGTGTTAATGAATGTCATAGTCATCTCCTTTTTAGTTAGAGGGGGCTAAACTAGAGCCATCTCCTCTCATCATCATTGGGCATACTATCTTAAACTCTTGGTGGGTTTTTTTTTCCAAATTCATAAAAGAAAATGATTGAAAGCTATAAACACCTAATTTTGTTTGGGCTTTTTCCCTAACAGTCTAAAAATATCCAAGAACTTAGCGACCATCTGGTGGGGTTAGACTTTTTTAAGGTAGACTAGACATTTTTAAGACCTCTTCAGCTATACCTAAATAGTTTTAGGTGTACATGATAGAAAAAATGCCATTTTAAGGGCTGATGTTAGATAAAAAAATGAATACTAAGGTAAAAAATTAGCTTTTAAATTTATTCTTTTGAAATTTTGAAATCTACTATTACAAATATTATCACGATCAAATTTTTTATTTTTAGGAATTTTGGAGAATTTTTAGCAAAATTTGGAAAGTTGACTATCCTCCATTTTTATCGATACTCGTGAAGTATTTATGCTAATACGTACTCTAAAAATCAAAAATATTGAAGAGAAAAATCCATATTGGCATTCTTATATGAGGTGTAAATTTGTTAATTTTATTAATACTAAAATTTTCACTATAATGCAAGTGTTCTGCTCACGAATTCTTTTAGTGAAACTATTCAAAAATTCAAGTTTTTATCTTTATTATCTTCATCAATTAATGCTTTGGGCAAAATATTAAATTCAACTCATTTTTCGAAGGTTGATTTTTTTTGGAATTTCCTTGTTAACAAAATACATAATTTTTTACTTCGTAAATTTTTTCAATCGGATTTTTCTAAGTTTAAAACTTTTAAAATTCTTCACATATTTTTATTAAATTCATATTAAATCAATTTTTGAAAATTTAATTTATTTTATTTGTTTTGCTTTTTCTCGAACAACAATTTTCTTCCATAAAGGTTTATCTTGCAAAATCTTACGAGTTTAGGATTTTTAATTGTCTTTTTTTACACGTAAGACTTCTTAAAAATTTCTTATACAATTTAATACTTGGAAATGTTATAAGAAAATTTTGTTATTTTTCTTTTTATTAGTTTGGGCTAAATTTCCTGAATGGACTTAAGAGTTTTAAATTTTTCCCAATAAGTCTAACAAGCCCATTAATTTCTCTACAAGCTAATAACCTTGCCAAGCCCATTTTTGATTTTTAACCAAACCTATTTCATTCTCTACAAGTCAAATAAGTCCATTTGTGATTATTCCATTTATTTCCCAACAAGGCCTAATTTCCTATTTTGATTTTACAACAAAGCCTAATAATTTTTTCTCTTTTCAAAATTTTTATTAATTCTTTTGCATCTAAAATTTTTTTATGAAAATTTATTTGGGTCTTCTATGTGATTAAATTCATAATTAAATCTGTTAATTTCTAACTTCTAGTTTCTTAGAATTTAGTCTTTTTACTTCAATTTATTCATTTTTTATGAAAATTTATAATTATAATTTTATTTATTCTTGCATTTTCATAAATTTATGCATATTTATTTTAATTTCAAAATTTGACAATTCAATTATACGAGAATTAATTTAATTAGGTTAAATTTTATCATTTAGTTCAATATTATCCAAAATAGCTTTTTTTTCTAATTTTATCTTCTTGATGATGATGTCATGCATGATAAATCATGCATAAAGATAAAATTTATTAATTAAAATCTTATCAAAATGAAAAAACACTCTAAAAAGTAGTAGCAGTAATAATAATAATAAAAGAAAAAGAAAATTCAAGAAGGTCTCAGCCCAGGGACTTCCTTCAACCCTTGGCCAATTCCCCTCTTCATAAATAAAGGGGTTCATTAGAGAAGGATGGATTCGATAAGCCAAAAACACTGAAAATTTAGTAAATTACTTAAGTTTTTTTTTAAAGTTTTTTTTAGCTTTCAAGGTAAATTTACTTAGAGAACTTGTATTTTTTTTGTTAATTTTAATGTTATTTCATCCATTTACTAAGCTTGATCCATGAAAGGCCAAGTTTTGAAAGCTATAAACAATTTTATGTATTTAGTGATTTTTGTTGTATTTTGTTAATAACTTGATTTTTGTTGGATTTTTATATTGTTGTTAATAAGTTATTTTTGTTTTCATGTGGATATATTAATAATCATATTATTTTCCTTGACGTTTTCATGTAAATACATGATAAAATATACTTACATGTTGTTTTTTATGGTTTTAAAACATGTTAGTGTTGACTTAAGCTTGGCAAAAAATTAGATATATATATATGTTTATTTTGAAGAACAAAATTTTCTTGGTGATTTAGAGCTTGGCCAAATGGTGTACAGCCTTAGATTTAATTTATTTCTTGACCTTTCTTGATATCTAGAATTATTTTGTAAAGCTTGAAAGTTTAGAGATCTAAAAATAATTTTTCCAAATTTTGTGATGCCTTTAGATCTATAAATCTAAGATCAGCCATAGCACATTGCCTCATTTGGTGATGATTTAAGACTTTTTTATGTTATTTTGTAATATTAGAAATTTAGAGACTAAGTTACAAAATTGTCAAAATTTTTCTAGGCCATCTATGTTTGGTCGAGACCTTCATATACCCTTAAGGGTGTGTTTCATGCATAATTATCATGTTGAAATACATATTTTAGCCCTTTGGGGTCTTTTTATATGTTTAGAAAGTTTAAGGATTAATTTGCAAAATTTAAAAAAGTTTATTTTAAGGCCATAAGCATTTGGCCGAATGTCTCTTATGACTTCTAGCATGATTTCCATGATGTTTTGTGTATTTTATGTTTAATTATGAGTTTATTCCATATAGGGACGAAATTGTAAAAAAAATTACTTTTAGACCTTATATACTTGGCCAAATTGATCTTTTGTCATTTGGTATTACTTACATGATTTTTGTGATATATTTGATGTTAAATTAGGAGTTTTAATTATGTAGGGACTAAATTGCATAGTTAGGAAACTTTAAAGTTATTAAGTAGAACTAAAACTTTGCATTTTAGGGTTAAAATGGTCTTTTTTAGATAAAACCACCCATTTAGGATATTTCAAATACTGTAGGAATAGTTCTAGCATTTATTCAAATTTTCAATAGGATGTAGAGAATATTAATACCTTTCGTATTTTTTCTGTCCTCTAGTAGGGTACGAAATGCCATTTTGAGATATTTAAGTACTTAATTGCAATTTTTGCATTTCAATTCACCTTTAACATCTCAATTACCTATTTAAGGTAAAAATGTCATTTCCTATCATTTTTAGGCCTTTTAGTGTTACTAGGATATCTTAGTGTCGAAAATACATATTTAGGGGCATTTTTATAATTTATCATAAAATTGAGTCCTTTACGATGACTGGGATACTTCTATATCTAAGGTGCATAATAGGGATAGGTTCACCCTTTTATGTTGATATCAAGTCCTTTAGGCTAATTGAGATACTTCTATGTTAAAGGTAAACCTCAGGGATATTTTAGTAATTCATGCTAGAATTAAGTCCAATGTGACTATCAAAATACTACTAAGTTGACGGTGTACAGTAGGAATAGGTTCTCTCATATATGAGATCCAGTCCTTTAAGTTAAGAGGATATTTTCATGTCGAAGGTATATCTTAAGAATATTTTAGAAAATTACATTTGATCCTAGCCCTTTAGAGTTATCGACATACTTTTGTGTCGAAAATACTTTAGGGGACATTTTGGTTTTATTGACCATGTTTAGGTCTTTTAAGTTTAGTTTCGTAGATAGGGTCGAAACAAGGTCTTAGGATAAATTTTCATTATTTTTCACAAAATCAAAAATTTTAAAATTAAGGTAATGTTTTCGAGTTAAAGTAGACATAGAATTTCTCCCAACATATAGAAGAGGTTTTACTAATTATTTTAATAATGAAATATCTTTTTTAAAAAAGAATATCGGGGGCTTTTATGAATTTCATACAAAGAAAATCTTTTGTATTTCTCTGGCTCTCCAATAAGGTATGAAAGATATTTTTAATTTTTAAAACCCTTGACATTCCTTTGACTCTCTAATGGGCTTTGAAAGAGATAATGATAAAACATTTTGTGTTCGATGGGGCATGTAAGAGATTTTGATTTTCAAAAACACTAAAAACCCGATTTTCCTAAGCGAAACAATAAATTTGTTTCATAAAATATTTATTTTTGATATATGAGAATTATAATTAAATGCTGAATATTGAAACTAAATCAAGATCAAAATTTAACTTAACATGCATTTGATAAGGTATTGATTGCCAGATATCATGAGAGGGATCGACCCTTACTCGTGATTATAATCAACTCCTGAACCCTTTCAAGTGATTTCAAGTATTTTTTTAGACCTCAAGGTTTATTTCCTCAAAATAGGAACTTTGAGAAGTGACTAATCTCACTTGGCCAAAAAAATTAGTGGCAACTCTAAAATAAATAGTCATTTGATAATGACTATTTACAATTAAGTTGAGTTAGCGATTCATCTCGACAATTCAGCCTCTAGATACCAAAAAAAAAGAAAAATAAGAATGATATGACCTACACAAAAAAAGAATAATGATACATAGATGTATATAGGAATGAAAGGTACACTTACTTATTAAAGTCAAGCTGGTCAAGATCAAATCAGGGACATGTTACAATATAAACCCAATTCGAACATGCTAGTACTGATTCAAGAAGGCTCTAGCCAAGTCTGTCTATGATTGAATCTTGACATGATTAAGTTGGATGTACCATCGAATGACTACCTCAGTAAAATTATGTTGTTAATAACGGATGAAGAGCTTTCTATCTTTTTCATACACGACCATTTTTCTAAGATACATTAAATATGCATGGTAAGGTTAGTAGTGTTTTTGGACTTTTTAAAATCTGCTATCTTGAATTTCAAGGAAACGACAAGATTGGGCACTAAAAATAGTGATTCTGCATTGATACCTTTGAATTTGTTGCTCCCCTTGATAACTTGAAGGCATTTTTCCAAAAGCTGATACTTATTCAATTCATTGGTAGACATTGCAGACTTTCAGCCATCTGTCTTCTCTTGCTCATCATGATCAAGGGTTATGGGATAGATCAAAAAGACTCTCATATTTGCCCTTAAGATTTCGAGAACAAATTGATTTTTTGCCATAGGGTTCAAATAAATCATTGGTGGTACTAATGAGGATGGCATGGTGTTGGGTTAATGCTCTCGATGAGTCTTTTTCTAGGTAGCTTCAGTACTACGAGTGGAATGATTTTTTGGATTCGCTAACTCCTTTCTGGTATCGATGGTACTGGCTTGTCCTTTTTCTTTAGTAGAGTTTGATTACTCATGATTACATTTGAAAATATCTGACATAATTACATTGCTTAATCAGTTGTTATAAGAAATTTAATAAATCTTGTTCATGATCTCTAGTGAGAATGATATCTTGCTTTAAAGACTAAGCTACATCGACCATGTCATTTACCTTAGTCTGGGCTACCAAAATTCGTTCAGTGAGATGGTGATGATGCTCACGATAATTTAGATGTGCTTGATCAACCATCACCTACCATTCTTGTTCTCGTTGTTTAAAGGCTCTCATTAACTCATTGATACAATTTTGGTGAGTTTAGAGGGAATGTTCCAGATTTTAAACCCTGAGTATCAAAGATCCATTATCGACCTGATCTACTCTCAAGTCTTATACCCGAGCTTCTAAACTCCCATTCTTTTTTTAGTAGTTTATTACAAGGGCATGAGTCTAGCAAGCTTTTCTCTATTGACTTTAGCCTATTCTTTTCACTGACTTAGCTTTTTGTCTAAGGAAGTAAGATTTACCTCCCATTTAGCCAATGACTTAACTATTTGTCGCTACTTGTTTATTCTTTGGAGTGCCATGTAGTTCTCCTTCAAATCCTTAAGATCTTTCTTGACATGGTATCTCATTTTCATAACCCTATTCATCTCTTCATCCCAAAGGTAAAGGTCCATCTCTAGCTGACTCTTTGCCTCCCTTACCTAAGCAACTATTCAAAGAAGTGTTACCCTTTCTTATTCAAATTCTTGCCTAAGGATTTCAACCTTCAAGAGAAACTCACCTATCAACATCTGAGTTGACCTATAACTAATTTTAGGTAGGGCATCATTAATATGATGGATCCTCCACTCTTTATATCTTGGAGTGATGTTGCTTCCCCTCCAGTGCCTTTCAATGTAGTGGACTTGTGTCCAAGCATTGAAAGTGCTTAAGCTTTCTCTTTGTATCTGCTTCACCATCATTGAAGTCCCGACATCTAAGTTTTTGAACAAAGGGAATAGATTGCCAACATTAGAATTATCGTAGAGTTAAAAAAGGCCCATAGCTGGTACCTTCCCATGCTCCTATAAGTGGGACACAACTATAGTCGTCGCACTTATACTTGACCAATTACAGAAGGATCCATGAAGCCTTCCACGTAACCTCTTCCCCTTTTTGGTTCCAAAGCTTCTCAACACATTATTCTTTACATTTATCTTGAGTATTTTTTTTTAAGAACCTTAGTGAAATGATTAAAGTCTGGCAGAAATTTATATAGCACTCACTTCTTTTCGACCTAAAATTGATTGGAATGCATCCAATAAATCAATCTATCCTTTATTTTTATAAAAATTAAAGTCCTGGATAGTCTCAACAACAATAGCGATGGTAGAGATAATGTTGCAGCATAGTCTAAAAAAGAAGTATGTTACTACCACCTTCACGAGCCGAAGACTTTTAGGAATATTACTAGCCCATATTAGCTAGAGCGTATATGTCCTAGTTCTTCTATGGATCAGTGAGACTTCCTATTATTTCTTTTAAACCGATCCAAGAAATGCGCAAGCTATTCCCTTTTGCCTTGACATGATCACTAGCACATGACTCTAAAACCCTAAGAATATGTCCTTGCCTCCTCTTAACTAGTTGAGGTTTTAACACTTTGGAGTAAACCCTATCGAATTTCATCCAATCAATGTTAAGCAATGCTATATATTCATCGACTATAGGGACCAAATCTTTTCAATTAAAAGTGAAGCAATGATACATCAAACTTTAGAACTATGATGCTGCTTGCAATAAACCAAAATGAGCTTGGGCCATGTGCCAATACCTCTTCATAAATAATGCTTTCTTATCATTGCCCTAACTCACCGATATGCATTTTAGATCATACCTATCATTCTTAAGTGTCCTATCTTGACCATTCCATGCATCATTGAGATATAATCGGCTTAAGGATATCCCCATCTTCATATTAACGACCATTGACCATGCTTTGATTTCTTTAAAACATTGAAGAGTGGAAACAGACTATTGATCCATGACAAACACCTCTCATAGAATGCTGTACCTTTAGCCAATTGTCCTATGATGATGATTGTTGGGAAATAATGTGTGCACATCAAAAAGAACAATAAGTTACTGAAAACATAGAATAGTATAAACAAAAGTGACAAACGAAGGAATGGTAATGAAAATAAATCATAGAGATTGCCCTAACAATAGATATTGTAAGGGTTAGGGTTAGAGATGACAATTGCAAGAATTATAAGAAGGAAGGTATACACGGACAGCATAATGTCACAACGTACCCTGGGGTAGATCCTCGTGGATCTAAGAGTGCGTATGACTTAAAATACTTTCCTAACTTGGAAATGTCTTCTTGACTAAGACTATTATTTGGCGATGTGATGAGAATGAGAATGTATAGATTCTTGACTTATTATACAATGAGGGGGACCATAAGACAAATTACTCATCTTATTGGTCTCGTATGACCATCACAAAATGGCCAACACTTGGAGTCACCACTGATTATTTCAGGCTAGGCATGATCGGATGCCTATTGAAACCTATGTTTTGAGTTATGAAACTCAAAACATTAATCCTGTGGTCTACGTAATGCAAAGATTCATCGTTTGGGTTCGAGAGTTGGTTACGCGGGATTAGATATGAACCTTTTCGCGACGCCCAAAATCAGCACCTTACTAGCTATGTCTTATCTTGGTTTCGATTCTTTCGATCTTAACTTGTCGTTATTTCGATATAACCCTCTTCTAATGCATGAATTTTATAGAAATAATCCAGGTTTTGATGAAAAAAATTTAATCTCGTATACGCCCCGGAAAGATGGGGAATATACAGATTTTTAATGAAAATGATCGTTGGATTTTACTTTGAAAATGGAATGTTCCACTTTGGGTAGTGGAGAGATACCCACACGGAACATTACCCTTAATTTTATTTGGAAACGTTTTAAAAATATGAATGCACATAATCATCACAAAAAAATCATGTTAGTAAGATAATAAATGAAGTAACCTAACATGGATCATTCAATGCAATGATAGAGAAAAGGAATGGGCTATTGGAATTTATCTCGCTGTTGACATCGATTATCTTGGAATAATCGAATCGACAATTTTTGAGATGCATCTGGGTTTCTTGATTAAACAAGGTTTGTTTGACATATTCGTGGAAATCTGAGAAGAAAAAAAAGAATGATTAATTTGTAGTTAAAAGATAGGGTTGGAGTATCCCCTTAGAAAAATGGGGTTGGAGTATTCCCGTGAATGGAAAATAGTTTTTTTTTTTTACAAAGGAAGTTTTTTAAATCTTGACAATTTTAAGAAGCGGGGTTAGAGTATCCCCTTAAAAGGTTGGGGTTAGAGTATCCCTATGAATGAGAAATCATTTTGGCATAGAAAGATTTTCAAATCTTGACAATTTTGAAAAATGGGGTTAGAGTATCCCCATGGAAGGACGGGGTTGGAGTATCCCCGTGGATGACATAACTTCATGATTTAGAAAATGGGTAAACATTCAACGATTTTTGGCAAAAAAATTTATTGTGAATAAGGATGATAAAGATGTAAAATATGTTTGTGCCTTGATACGAGCTTGTGGGAGGTTAAGGTATGCTCTCGAGTCTGATCAAGATGACATGGAGACATTCGAATGTTTCGAGACAAAATTCGAGAAAACAACTCAATTTTGACCAAAATAAAAAATAAGGGACAGCATTGCGCTATCCTATTTCCCGAATTTATTCTAAATTGATTCGAAGGATTAGAAGGTGGAAAAGACATTGTTAGAAAGGTGACTCGATGAGGGTCATCCTGAAAATATTCTCACTATCCCAAAAAGTCATTTTCCAAGGGAATAAATTTTTAAATCAGATCAATTTTGCTGGTGGTAGAGCATACAAGGAACAAGATGTGTCAAATTTTGAAAAATCACCTCAGACTCATTTGGTATTGAAAAATTACAAGTGATACCTTTCTAAAAAGGAAATTTCATGAACATTTTAGGAAAAATGTTTGAAAATTTTGGAAAAATCATAACTTTCTTATCCGGAATGATCCAGGGGTGAATGAGAATCATTTTAAAGATAATTCGACATGCTTTGATAGAAAAATATCAAAAAATTCATGAAAAATCATTTTGGATTCTAAAATGATTTTTAAATTTGCAATAGTTCTTCTGCCAGCAGGGTACAAAATAAAGCAGGGGATATTTCCTATTTTTTTTGTCTAAGGGTCCAAACTCTAGTTATTGATGTTCGAACGTCTATGACTGAAGGGAAAGAGTGGCATAAGTGTCACGAACTTATTTGCACAACCCTGGAGTAGTTTGGGATAATGAAATAGTTCGTTAATCATACCACTCAAGGTTTTGACTCAAAAACAAGACACAAACATTATAGGGATGAGTGTAAAGCTATTTTTGTTTCAAAATCAGAAGATTTGAGCTTGTTTAACCAAGATTCCAAATCTAGAAAACTTGATTTTCCCCTAGATATTTTGCTAGCTTTAAGGAAAGTGCTAAGTCCATGCTAATCCTCATTAGTTGAGGTCAACATGCTTGGCTAAGGGGTTTTAAAAATAAGTTTTTATCATCCATCAAACATGCATTTTGAGAACAAACATACAAGGGGATGGCATACAACATGAATAGGGATGCGAATTTTACTAATGGCCTAGACAAAGAAAGTGTTATGCACTTTGATGAGAAAATGTTACGGATGCTAAAATGGACAATGATTCATGCAAGTTAAGGTGGAAATATGCTTGAAATGTGTTAGGCTAATAATTCATGCATGGATTAAGAATAAAAAAAATGCATGGACATGGCATAAAATGCATGAGCAAGAGATATCAAACTAATAAGGATGACATGAGGCATTTTTTCACATCCACGGAGTATTAAAGCATCCAAATCCTAAACTACCACAATCAAAAGCCACAATAATGCATGATAATCCTAAGAGGGTGATAGAAATATGGAGAGCTCCCTAAAATGATAAAGATGCTGAAAAACAAAAAATGAAAGTGATAAAGTGAGAAGTTATACCAACAAAACTTCACTTCTTCACCGAATGATTTGAGCAGTAGAGATGGCTTGAATTTTTGTCTTTTCCTTGTTGTTAATAAGCAAGAAAAAGAGAAAAATGATGAGGTTTTGGTTCTAGTATGGATAAGGGTGATTTTTGGAGTGTGTAATGGTTGAAAGTGAGTGTTTAGAGGCTATTTTTGGGTGCTGAGTGAAGAGCTACGGGATTTTGATTTCTTTGATGTGTGAATGTGTTTTTTGGAAGTGTAAAATGAGCTGGAATCTAACCTCTTTTTGCTGAGATAGAAGTGGTCCATTTATACCAACCTTTTGGAGCTAAATTGGAGGTGTTTTTGGCCATTTCTCGAGGGGGACAAGGTGATGTTAGCATGATGGCTATAGGGTGGCTGTAAGAAGCAACTTGCTGCCAATGTGATGTGCATAGGGTGGCTAGATTAAATGCTGAAATGCTTTTCTAGCAAATAGGTTGGTTGATGGTGATATTGGTTAACAAGCTAAGAAGTAGGGTGATCATGTGATGTTGACCCTTTTTTGATCCAATTTAGACTTCAAAAGATGTTATGATTAATTCAAAAGTCTAAATTCATAATCTGATATGTGTTTTAATCTTTCCTTATGCAAAGAAACAAGTTAAAATTGAGTTTTGGATCAATGGAGGACGAGTCAAAAATGCTCGGACCATGAAAATGGCCTGCATTTATCGATACATTGCATCATGTATCGATACATTTGGTCCAAAAACCTGGTGTGTATCGATACAATGAACATTGTATCGATACAATGATCAATGTATCGATACTATGAACCATTGTATCAATATTATGAACCACTGTATCGATACATGTTGATATGTATCGATACATTCCTTTATAGAATGCATGTTTTGGTCCTAGCATGGTCTAATATCGATACATGAGGTCCTGTATTGATGCTTATGTATCGATACATCTACATGTTGTATCAATACAAATAGGGACATTTCAAATTTTTGGCGCGTTGGAGCATTGTATCGATACATGAGAATCATGTATCGATACGTTCAAGTTATGAATTTTCTCAGATCTTCTGTCCTCGGATACCTTGGACTATGTCATTTGATGCCACATCTTTGTATTTACCTTTGATATGATCCCTAGGCCTTTTTGACATCCTCAAAAATACTTTTTCGCTAGGCAAAATCATCACCCACTCTTACATCCATGCTCTAGATTGCTAAAAATTAGCCCGGACAGAATAAGGTGTCACACATAACAACATGTTCGAGCTATAATCACCCTCATTTAGGTGATACGATACTTTACGAGATAATTGATAACCAAAATGATAGTCTTTATGCCATCACCTATTATTTGACATGCATTAACCCATTGTTCAAACAACATAACAAGTTATTCAGGTGAAGTTTTACCTTAATCAAAATTGTGCAACACCTCTTAGGGATAAAACCAATTGATTATGCAATGGCCTTCATTCATCATCACCTAAAAGATGAGTATGTGTCAAGCCATCATTCAGATAGTATAACAGCTTATTCGAGTGAGAGTTTTTACATATGCGTTAAGCTGCCACTTGAACAACATAACAGCTTATTTGGGTTACGTATGACTTTTTTTAAGGTGACATGGTTGCTTTACAAGTGGTGACATTCATTTGCCATTAGTAACTTATTGAAAAGGTCAACCATCAATGGGATGGCATAATGACATGTCCTAAAATTGAAATAACAAATATGGGTGATAATGTTTGATCACTATCATGTACGTAACTATGGTATGTAAGATAAGAAGCATTTCCCTAAGTGTCCTTATCCTTTAGGTCATTTCAGTAGCATTTTGGTATGGTGTAAAATGGTTTAGCTTGTAGGGCTTACTATATGGGGTTTAAGATGACATCTAGATAGATATTTGAATCATTCTTCTATCTAATAAGGACAACCAAGGCAACCTGATCCTAAACCCATCACAGGTTTAGCAAAATAGGTTTTATCTGGTGGGTGTTTATTTCCTATGCAAATATGGAGGGTTACTCATGAGAGACACAAGTAATTTACACACAAAAAGTTTTGACTATGCATATGTGGAGGGTTACTCACAATGGCCAATAGCTCACTTCCTTCTAGTATTTTGGACCCTAATCCTACCATGGATTTTAATGAGAATCTAATGTAAATCTATATGCATGGTATGTTTTGAAGAAAAAAATCAAACCTTTTATTTACCTCATTTATTATTACATTTATCAAATCGATATTTACTTAGGAACAAGGCAGTTTCTGACAATTATAGGACAAAAGTCATGAAAGATAAAAGATTAGTAGATAAAAATAGGGATTATAGTTAAATAATGATAAAAAACTAAGGAAACTAAAAACCAAGTAGGATAGGACTAGTCATAGGCCTAACTCTCTAAATTGGTCCTTAGTGCTGTCATCAAGCTATCGGTAATATGCCCCTGCCTTTTCATTGCGAAGGAAGCATGTTTGACTTAAAAATGATTTTTCTTAATGAAAATTTGTCCTCCCAATCGGGAGTTCTTTTTTGATGTAATGAAAGTAAGAAAACATGGGTTCCCATCCTTTGATCGTGAAAGAAGATCGTCAGACAAATCATTCGTCCAACCAGTCTTTGATGGCTGTCATGAAATGGCCAACACTTAGAGTCACCATCGATCATTTAGGCTAGTAGTGATTGAATGACTATTGAAACTAATATTTTAAGTTACAAAACTCAAAACATCAATTTTGTGATCTACATGGTTTAGAGATTCATCTATTGGATTCAGGAATGG
The DNA here is from genome assembly GCA_038381775.1 of Adansonia rubrostipa. NCBI lineage: Eukaryota > Viridiplantae > Streptophyta > Magnoliopsida > Malvales > Malvaceae > Adansonia > Adansonia rubrostipa. The sequence goes on from JBBYHM010000006.1 coordinate 14,886,149, forward strand.
TTACACATAAGAAAGTATCACCTTCTCGTGATGCTTGAAATCGATACCTTCTAGTTATATCTTAACTTAGTTTCAATTTTCTTAGTTTAACTTATCATTATTCTGGTATAATCTCCTTTCATGCATGAATTTATATATAATAAATCTAGGTTTTAACAAAAATTTTGATGCCATATGCGTCTCAGAGAAATGGGAAACATAGAGATTTTTGATAAAATAAGCTCCAGATTTAATTTTAATACATGATACTTCATATCAACCATTGAAGGGATATTGGCATGAAGCATTGCCTTTATGATTTTTTAAAACGATTTGAAAATATGAGTACAAAATAAACACCACAAAAAAATGTATTAGTAAGATGAAAAGAAATAATATTGTATAAAATAAATCACATAAAAAATGGCAAAGGGAAAGGGACAATCAAAGTGTATCTCGTAATTATCATCGGTTATCTAGAAATAACAAGGTCGATAATTTTAAAACACATTTGGATTTAGTAGTTGACTGAGGCATGAAAAATCGAGTTTGAATTTTGAAAAGTTCAAAGAAAAATTAGGACAGAGAAAATTTAATTTTTGACAAATTTTGAAATAGTGAGATAAGCGAATTTAAATTGATGAAAATTGACTATTTCTTAAAAGAAGTGACATTTTTTACATTTCTTGACAAAATCAACAATTTTTTATGTAAAATATGGGAATTGATAAAAATCAAAATTGATAAAATTTAAAGAAAAACACCTATGCCTTGATTAGAGCTTAGGTCTATGGTTGACATACATTCTTAGACTTAATCAGGGTTGATCATAATAAGCATGAAGGATTCGAATGTCTCAGAGAGGTTTCAGAAGACCGATTGATTGTGACATACGTTAAAAATAGGGGATACATCATGCTATTCCTTTTTTTATTTTATTTCAAATTGATCGTCAGGTTTTAGAGGTCTAGTAAGATACCATTGGAAAAGTGGCTTCATAAGGATTAATAAAAAAAAATTCCAAAAATCTTAAAAAAATCACTTTTTTGGCAGGAATAACTTTTGGATTTAGATCTAATGCAATGTTGACAGCACATGCTAAGGAAAGGGTGTAACAAAATTTAAAAACTCATATCCAAGTCATTCTGAATCATTAAATCGCAAGTAATACTTTCTGAAAAATGAATCTCATTAGCTTTTTAGGAACAATATTTTGTAAATTCAAAACAATCATTGATGGACTGAAATGGCCCAAACAGAATGCAAATCATCGATTCTATGGGAACTAATTTAGAAAAATCATAACTCCCTCATCCAGAATGATTTGAGGGCAAACATGTCATTGTTGGAAAGGTAATTTGATGCCTTTAAAGATAAAAATACCAAAATTCTAGAAAATTTGTTTAGGATTCAAAATAATTTTTAAAGTCATGATTACAGTGTTGCTTGCATGAAACAGGGGAAATTTTTGGTTTTTTAGGCTTCCTAGTGCTAGACTCAGTTTTTAGACATTCGAATGTCTATAACAATAGAGAGTCTATAAATGGCTTCACAAGCCCATTGCACAATCATGGAGTAATTTGGGATGATTGGAGCAACCCATTAACCATGCTACTACCAAGAAACTCTAGACAAAAAGACTAAGGCACAAATAAAATTTGACAATTAAAAGGAACATTTTATTTCTGAAAACAAAACTTTTAGCCTTAAAAAACCTTGAATCCTAGATTGGAAACCTTGATTTTTCCATAATATTGGAAGACTAATGGATAGATAACCTTAAGTTGATGCTAATCCTCGTTGTTGAAGTCAACATAGACTTAGAGGCATAAAAAAAACAAATTTTTGGCAAGCAACAAACAAGCATTTTAAAAAACTTAAGATGAATTAAATATGATATTCATGGCAATAGACATGGAAAGCATGTTTGAAAAAACAAAAGATGACTTTTAAATATGAAGATGATGATAAAAATGCAAAAAAATTGAGCATGATGATGCATGGACATATTAATTTCACAAATCACCCCAAGAGTTATGCCATGGAAATGATATAAACAGGCTCAAACAAGAAGAAAAGCCTGCTGAAATTTCAGGACAACATTAAAACATATTTTCAAAATGAACCAAGATCATAAAAATATAAAAACATGATGGAAGGATTAACATGACATCAAAAATCTTAAGTCTACCATAACCAAGGCCACAAAATGCGTAAGAATCCTAAGATGAGGTCATGGTTAGCATATTAAAGTTCACTAAAATGATGTAAATGGTAATGACAAAGAAAAATGAAATGAAGAGAAAATAGGAGTTATACCAAGAAGCTTTAATCCTTGCTTTGGCTTTAAGCAAAAAACTAATTCACTTTAAGCTCACTTTATTCGCTCTTTTTGCTACAGATGAGTAAGAAAGGCATGTAAAAAAGGAGCTTGATAGTTGTTGTATCAAAGGAGGGGAGATTAGAAAGGAGAAATATGAGAAATGAAGGGGTTTTGGAGGGATTTTAGAGAGGTTGAGGAAAAACTACTAGAATGAAATTTTTTTAAGGGTGGTGGCTGATGTGGGAGTATGTGGAATCCTACTTTGCTCAGCATATAAGGTATTTTCTATAGGATTTAATCTCAACATCAAAATCTAGCAAAGGTGGGGCATTTAAGACTTTTGTGCATGTACTATTTAATGAGTCATAGTACTAGAAGATGTGCTTGCAACATTTGATTCGTTAGTCTTCATCCTTACAGACAAAAAAGTCATCTATGAGCTAATCAAATGACTAGCCTTACCTTGTCCCTTTAGTAAATCAGATTTTCTCATTAAATGCCCTTATTCAAAGCTTAATAGACCTTTCCAAAATGTTTAGTCCAATGTTTAAGGCCTAAAAATGAAATCCACATGATTTGTATAAAATTATGTTTAATGTTAAATGATTTTTAGTTCTAAAATAATGGCCAAGTTCATGTTTTATCGCAATAAAAATGCCACGAACTAAGCAAAATATGAAAGATGTATTGATACATTGCATATTGTATCAATTCAACTAGGCAAAAACCTAGAATGTATCAATACAATAAAGATTGTATTGATACATTCTACTCCTTTTTTCCCCCCTTTTCAAGCTTCTTTTCTATGATTACCTTTGTAGTTTTTCAAGTTTTTCATTTATAGCTCACTTTTCTTTCCTTTACTTGCCATGGATTAGCAAGAAAAAAAAGTAAAGATGAGCTTCCATGGTGATGCTTTAGATGGAAAGGAGTTTGGTAAGGAAAATGATTGAAAAATAAAGGGTTTTTAGAGGTTTTTCTTGGATAGTTTGAAGGGCTATAGGAACAGTAAAATGGTGAATGTCAAATTTGTGTAGTATTTTCTTTGCTAAACCAAACTCATTACTTTATAATCCATATGAATAGCCAAGGACAAAAACACAATGTGAGGATAATTTTAAGCTTTCCACATGTACCCAAGAGTAGGTCAAGGTACTATGCTCAGCAATCTTAATTTTTATTTCTTGAAGCAACTAAGATAATGGATCAAACCACTTTATGTAATTTGAGAAGCTAGAAAAGCCCAAAACATCCTTGAACCAATTGGATTTTGCCAAAAATTATAGCTTTTGCTATGACATAACTCTATGTTAATACAAATAGAAAATGTATCAATGCATTGTTTTTTAATCGATACAACTAGTGGAATTTTAAATTTTAATGACATGAAGACCCTGTGTTCATATATGAATTTTATGTGAATGTATCAATACCTTAAGTGTTTGTAACGATATAATGCTTGCTACCAACTATATAACCTTGAAATGCAAAAATCACTATTCATGCATTACTACATCAGTGTTCATGTATCGATATAGCCTGAAATGTATCAATACATTCCAAAATGTATTGATATAATGGGTTGTAACAATCATATTTTGTATAAATGAAGGCAATGTATCGATACATAACATAATGTATTGATACAATCTAGCCAGAATGAATAGCAATCACTCAAATGAAGCCTCCAACAGCTATATTACTCCACCAAACATTTCCAACGATCATATTTATGATCAAGGCTATAAATAAGCCTTTACAACACCTCTAACAAGATCATGAACCAAGAGGTTAAGTCTAGAGACATATTTTTCATCTCTTTCATATTTTTAAGTAGTTCTTTGTGTATACAATTAATTTTTCCTATCCATTCTTGTATTCCAATCTTTAAAATTCACTCTTTGTGTTTAAACTCTTATAAACACCTTGCCTTTAGATGTTTCATTATTTACATCAAAATTTTTGTAAAAAAATAAGGGTTCTTCCATAGCCATTGAAATTAGTGAAGGGTTTAGCCATAAAAGATAGGAATGTAAAGGTTATACCTTTTCCTTAAAAGGTAGACAATTTGAGTTAGTGAGTTGGGAAAATCTAAGGCAAGTGAGGTTGAGGTAAAAAACATAGGCAATTGAGGTTGAACCTCTCTAAATACTTGAGTTTACATCTTTTTGCCTAGCTCTTTAATTGTCCTTTTATTATTCATTAACTTGTACTCCAAAGGTCATTGTTTAGATTTTTCAATTTCATCAAGTTTTAATTTGCGAAAAGTTTTTGAGAAATCAATTCACCCTATTCTTGATTTCATACACAGTTAAAAGTTCTAACAATTAGTATCCGAGCTTGGCCTCATTTTTAAAGGCTTAACATCCTTGAGCAAAGATTTGCAAAAAAAAAAATGTAAAATGGCAAGTGGTGAATAATGGCAATGGGGCTTGAAGGACATTCAATAATAAGGCCTCTTCTCTTTAATAGAAAAGATTATGCATATTGAAAGATAAGGATAAAGCTATTTATCCAACTAGTGATTATAAAGTATAGAAGATAATCATAAAAAATCCACTCATTCACTGATGGTGGGAGATAAAGAAGTCTCTAAGGAAGAAAGTGAATAGAATGAAAGAGACATCAGCATGGCTTAACTAAATGCCAAGACAATGTACAGTTTCTTTTCTACATTAGGGCCAAATGAGTACAACTGAATGTCCTTATGTGATAGCGCCAAGCTGATATGGGATAAATTAGCTATCCCATATGAAGAGACTAATCAAGAGTCCAAGATAAGCATGCTCACTCTAGACTATGAAATGTTTAAAATGAAACCGTATTTTTATCAGGGATATTGGCTTGAAAGGTCTTCGAAGGTGTATTTCAACAAGGAGATGGTTAAGAAAATGATGAATAGCCTCTCTAAGTCATGGGAAGCTTAGGTGATCGTAATTAAGGAGTTAAAAGGCCTTAACCTTTTGGCCTTAAATAAACTTATCAGGTCACTCCTCACATATAAAATAAAGATGAATCATGGAAAAGAGTAACCAAGGAAAGTTAAAGTTGTTTTGAAGGTTTTCATTAATGAGGAAGTGGAAGATGATGAAGATATTGCCAAGAGATTCAACAAATTTTGGCAAATAGATAAAGGCAAATCATCTCAATCTAAAAAGGTTAACCAAGTGGTGTGCTACAATTGAAACGAATCAAGCCATGTCAAATCTGATCGCCCATTATTAAAAAGGAAGAAGAAAAATAAGAAAAAGAGGAAGAAGACATTTAGTAGCAACTTAGAGTGATAAAGACTTTTCCAATGATGATGACTCTAAAGAAAATCAAATTAGCAACCTTTATTTCATGGCTCTGATGAGCCCATGGGAACCTTAAACTCTTGTAATTCAAGTTCTTATACATTTGATGAATTACAATTAAGTTTGAGGAAATGAACTCAAAATATAGAAAAATGATTTCAAAATTGAAAAATAAAAATGATTTATTGTTGAAATCAAAAATTAAGTTTGAAAATGAAAATAAAGATTTGAAAAGTGATTTTATTGATTTCAAGCTAAGAATTGACATTCTAGAGGAAATCAATCTTGATTGGAAAAGAAAATTTTAAAAGCTTAAAAGAAAATCGGTCTAAACAAATCTTTTCAAGTTAATATGACTAAGTGCATACATTGCAATTTTCATGGTAATAGTTCACATATTTGTCCTATTAAGAAAAGAACAAAATTTAAAGTTAGGCAAGTATGGGTTCCTAAAAGAGCAAGAGGCTTTAAGACTAACCTTTAAGGACCCAAAGCAGTTTAGGTACGAAAATGCAAGTGAAAGTCTCTTGTAGGTGTTTTGGAGCAATAAAGTGCAAAGCAATACAAATGGATGCTCTAGACACAAAAAGTGTGATGGGTAACCATTAAGCCTTTAGCTTGATTCTATCATGTATTGGTTGCCTATTCAAGTTTTAATTATTGATGCTTTATTGATAAATATTTTTATAAAGTATTATTTTGATACAAAATGATTTTAATGAAAATTCATGTTTTGCATCTTGTGTGATTATGGACTTATTCATGTATGCATTTGGTGATTTGGTGCTTAATGATAATATGCTTAATTGATTTGTGAAATGATGTTATGAAGCATGAACTCAGGCATGATTTGTGCATAAAGGTTTGTTTTTGAAAAAATTCATGCTTTAAGATTTTAAAAAGCTCTGATGCATGACTAAGTAGATTGCATATATGCAGGGGGAGCATCTGGAGCTTACTTACATGATTTGATGCCATGAACATGCATTAGCAAGTCTTTAAGTCTCCTTAATGCTTTATGTTCAATTATGCTTGCATGAGACATAAGATGATTAACTATGTTAAAAGTTCATGTTTTATGGCTTGTACAAGTTTGACACATATTGAACATGTTTTTAAACTCATGCATATGTGGTTTGAATGAAAATATCTTATTTTAAGACCTTTAGTTGCTTATTGCTTGAACTTAAGTTGCTTTTGTGACCAAATATGCAAATTTGTTCAAACTTAATTTTAAAAGTTCTTTTAATGCAAACTTTTAATTATTCATATGAGTTTTAAATGTTTAAAATCAAAAGTTTGCATTAGAATATCAAATCATGGGTTTTGGAGTGTCAAATTGCATATTTTTCTAAGCATTTTTCAAAAACCTTAAGGCATGAATCGATACTTAGAGCATTATATTGATACAATAAACAAAAACCCAAAAATCCCACATTGTATCGATACAATTCACTGTGTGTAGTGATACAAAAGCCCTTTGTATTGATATAAGTAGTGAACTTTAGCCAATTTATTGTTGTTTTGGTTCTTAAATGCAAAATTGATCTTTAATGGGTTTTCACTTGAAATGCTTCATTTTTATGACTTCCAAACATTGATAAACATCTTTTCATAACTCATCATATGCTTAAACATTATATTTGATTCAAGGATTATTGTTTCACAAATTAAACACGTGAGTTATATGACTAGGTGCTTATATTACCTCATAATGCTCAAAAATACAATTTTTTTCTATGCATCATTGTTTTTGTGCTTTAATGAAAATATTTTCTTGCATTACAACAATTGGCACCATATATGCTTAATGTTTTCCATTTATTAACATTTGGTATCATTTGTTTCAAAATTTCATTAAGCTAATTGAACATCTTTCTTGAAAAACTCATGAGCTTATTAAATTTTTTTATGTATATGAAAATTGAATTTGGGTACTACTAATGCTCATTGTTTCCCAAGATTTCTTTTTGTTTTGCGTGATTCATGAAGACAAAGCAAATCTATTAATATGAACATTTACATGACAAAATAAAGTAAACCAAAAATAATAATCTCATCTTAATCAAGCCTAGACCTCCAAATGATTGCTTAACACTTAGATCATGAATTCAAAGTCAAAGTGAACATTTTAACAAAGCTCGGTAAGATTGAGTATCTACTAAACTAATACTTATGAATCATTATCTCTTAGCATTAAGTTTAGTGACATGCATGAGTTAATTATACATAATTGGCATCTTTATGTATAATGTATGCTCGAAATGATTGCTGAATATGTATCTTTAAACATGACCTTGAGTTAAGTATTTTAATATCTTTTGCTTTGACATTTGTTTTCAGCAGTTGATGCACTAAGTCTTAGTTACATCTTAACTCATGGATTAAAATGAATACAACTTTATGCATGTTCATTGATTGATTTAATGCTCAAATGATCTTATTAACATATCATAAATCAGCAAATGATTTTTTAACCTATGGAAATTTGCTATGTTTTTCTTGAGAAATTCTTTAACTTTCCATATGGTTACTTGAATGATTATGAGCAACATGCATATGTACTAAAATTCAAAAATTGATATGTGTTATGCTTCTAAACAACTAATTGGATTAATAATTATTGATACCATTTATCAATTACTTTGTCTTTAACATTCATAATCTCAAATGCACTTAAAAGTCTACATATGTATGCATGAATAGTATGAACCACACATTAAAGCTTAAATGAATATTTTTTTTTTCAACAATTGGTATACATGTCTACATGATTCAAAGTTTGTATACCTCTTTAAAATCTTGTAAGACTTGGTCCCTTAGCTTTGAATTAATTTATCTTTACATTTTTTATATTCCAAAAAAAGGTAAAGTTTAGGGATAATTTGCTTCTGCTTTGTTAACATATATGCTAGCAAATAGAAAGATTTCATATGTGCTTTTATTATTTGTATCTCATGAAATCTTTAATATTTTGTGTTGGTATTCTTATAGCTAAGTATGACAAAAAATGCCATTGCTAGGTTTTGCAAAAACATTTTATAAAATAGTTAAAATTTTTAAAAATGACTTTATTTACGAGAAGTTTTATTCAAAATCTTTAAATGATTAAGAGGGAGTTTTACAAGCAATTCACTTTAAGTTTGGTCATATCAAAAAAAGGGATATTGTTAGCTATATTATTTTTGAATTAATCTTGGTTTTAATATAAGTAAAACTTTAGCTTAAATAGCCTATGTTTAAATAATATAAAGTTAATATTTTCCATGAATTATTTGAAAACACTTTGAAAAATACTAGAAAGTGTTTTAACTCCTTTAAGCACTCAAAAATTTGTTTTTAATGCATACTTTGGTATAAAACATTTTTGGGATAAGTTTTGTAAGCTTTAAAGTCATTAAAAGCCCCTTAAAGATGAATTTTATATGAATGAATTGATACCCTAAGTGTCTGTATCTATACAATGCTTGGTAGTAGCCAAATAACCTTAAAACATAGAAATCACTATTCATGTATTAATACATCTCTATTCATGTATAGACAATTCTTGAAATGTATCAGTACATTCTAAAGTGTATCAATAAAATGGGTGTAACGATCATATTTTGTATTAATGAAGGCAATGTATCGATACACAACATAATGTATTGATACAATCTGGTGGGATTGAACAGGAATCACTCAAATCAAGCTCTAATGGCTATATTACTCCACTGAACATTCCTAACAGCCATATTCATGATTAAGGCTATAAATAAGCCTCTTCATCACCTCCAACAGGTGATGATCCAAGAGATTAAGCTTAGAGTCATAAGTTTTCATCTCTTTCATAGTTTTAAGTAATTCTTTATGTATAGGATTAATTCTTCCTATCCATTCTTGTATTCTTTGTATTCTACCTTTAGAATTATCATCCTTTGTGCTCAAATTCTTATAAACACTTAGCCTTTAGAAGTTACATTATTTACATCAAAATCTTTGTATAAGAGGGGTTTCCTACTTAGACATCAAAAGTAGAGAAATGTTCTATCTTAGCTAGAAAAGATAGGGAGTGTAAAGTTTATACCCTATTCTTGAAAGGTAGACAATTCAAGTTAGAGAATTGGGGAAATCTAAGGCAAGTGAGGCTGAAATAGAGGACATAGGCAATTAAGGTCAAACCTTTCTAAATACTTGAGTTTGCTTCTTTTTCCCTAGCTTTTTTATTATCTTTTCATTATTCACTAACTTGTACTCCAAAGTTCACTATTTAGATTTCTCAATTTTATCAAAGTTTTAATTTGTGAAAAGTTATAAGAAATTAGTTCACCCCTTATTGATTTCATTCACCACTAAAAGATCTAACAGAGTGATTTTTGGAACCAAGAACATGGCCAAATCGAATGTTGAATCAATATTGTAGAGGGATGAAATTGTCATAAATCAAAACAAAAATAGCCCAATGTATCAACACAATGAGAAATTACATCAATACATTACGCATTTTTGCTTGATAGTATCAATATAATTGTCCATGCATCAATACATTTTGGATGCGTCTCAATCCTTTTGGTCAAAAAATAATAACTTAGCTACTGGCAAGCCCTATATCGATACATAAGGATTAATACATTAGGTGAATGCATCAATACATCACTATTTGGTATCGATACAACCTAGGGTTTCTCAAACATGGTGATGTGATAGCCATGTTTGATATATTAAGGCCATGTATCGACATAATCAATTGAAAAAGGACTTTACTTACCTTTGACTCCCCGAATACCTTATTTTCGCTTAAAATGATGGGCATGAAAAGAAATCCTGGCTCATGCATATCAACATAGGCATGAAAAAAATTTAATCAGAATTAAAACAAAGAAATACTTGAATTTTCTTAGGATCATAGGAAGAGATACATATGATTGAACTACAATTTAAAAACATAGATCTGTTAGAAATCATACCTGCTTAGAGAACTGTAACTCTAAGCATGTCAATCCCTACACCAATATACCATTGGTTGATTACTATAATCTCTTTTTAAGGGCACAAGCAGCAAAAGTGTCCTACTTCTAACAGTGATCCATATAGATGCTTATTGGAACCTTCATGAGGTCCCATGATTCTGCTATGCTAGTTAGAAGGCTTTTCAAACTTCAATAATAGATATACAGCTAATGGAAATTTGATGTGATCTAGGAATGATTCTCTTATATGTTATGCTGAAGAGAAGCAGAACTAGCTTTATAGGGAAATAGGAGCTAATTTTCACAGATGCTAATAAATAGATACATAAATCATAATTCTCAATTTCGGTTGATTTCATTGAGATAGAAAACTGATTTTCTATCGTTTGTTGTGATTGAAAACACTTTTTGACTACTAGAATGCAAAATTCACAAGCAGACTTAGAGAAGCAAGGATTTTGAGATTTGGTCAATTTCATAAACTTTTGTAAAAGTTTAATCTCTTAATGCTAGAAAACTAATTTTCTATTTTCATTGTGTCAGGAACAATTCAAGAACACTAAAAAAAACCATGAAAGTGCAAAGAGAGCTTAAAAAAGATAAAGGTTATGCCATACCCCTTTAAAAAAGATAAGAGGATGGCACCTAGGGTTTCCTTGTGTTTATGTTTAGCCAACAAAGCCTCAATAATGTATTTAAATACATTTGGGCAATGTTAGGCTTTACTATTTGGTCAACTACGCCCATTACTAACATATCTATAAAGTAACCTCACTTTGGAGTGTTTTTTGGTGTTCAATTATAACTATTTTAATTAGTTTGTCCAAGATTGACCTTAATAATAACTTATGAGTTCATAAAAGATAGCAATTCCATGCGCTTGTAGCAACATGGCCTGAATACAAATCTTCACCAACCCAACTTAAAATGGTGGGTGTACCTATTGTTCTTATATATATCCATATATCGTTATTTTCTTTTATTTGGGGCCCATATCATTATTATTATTTTTTATTTTTCATGTCTAGGACTGAGTTGTCTAGATGAGTCTCTCACTCTATTTAATCCTAAATAGTTGTTACGAAATGACCATTAATTTTAGAGTTGTTACTAATATATTTTTGCTAGGTGAGATTGGTCACCTATCAGAGTTCATATTTTAAAGGTTAAAAAAACAAACTCTAAAGTCTACCCTCATACCAAGGATCATTTGAGAAGGTCCGAAAGTCAGTTACAATCATAAGTAAAGATTGACCTTCTCCTGATGCTGGGTAATCGGTACCTTATTAATCTCGGGTCAACATAAATTTTGATCTTTATTCAATTTCAATATTCGATATTTAATTATAATTCCATACTTAAAAATAAAATTTTATGAAACAAATTTGTTATTCCAATTGAGACAAATCAAGTTTTTAATATTTTTGAAAATCAAAATATCTTCCGCACTCTTCCAGAGAAGCAAAAGAGTATGAAGGTTTTAATCATTCTCTTTCATACCTCATTGGAGAGCTAGTGGAATATGAAAGATTTCAAAAATCAAAATATCTTTTGTACCCCGCTAGAGATTGGAGGAATACAAAATGTTTTATTTTTTTATGAAATTAAAAAAAAATCCTAATTTCCATATTTTAGAAAAAAGATATCTCGTTATTAGAATAATGTGTAGAATCCCTCTCATATACTGGGAGAAATTCTATGTATTATTTTATCATCGAAGCCAAGGCTTTGATTTTATAAAAAATTCTACTTTTATTAATAGTATTAAAAATTATCTTAAGACTCAGCTTAGACAAAATTTACTAAACTCGACTCATGGATCTAAATTTGGTCGATTTGACCTACATATCCCTTAAAGTACACCTTTGACGTAAAAGTATCTCGGTGACCCTAAAGGACTTAGTTCTAAAGCAGACTAGTGAAATGTCCCTAAGGATTACCTTTAACATATAAATATCCCAGTACCTTAAAGGATTCTAGTTTTATAAACAAACCTATTCTTACTGTGCACCATTAACGTAAAAGCATCCTGATGATCACATGGGACTTGGCTCTAATGTAAAATCACTATAATGTCCCTAAGGTCTACCTTTGACATAGAAGTATCCCACAACCCTAAGGGACTTAACAAATCTATAAAAAGATGAACCTATCCCTATTACTCACCTTTGGCATATATGTATCCCATTGATCATAAAAGATTCGATTTTTGGGTAAATTACTAAAATAACTCCAAGGTTTACCTTCAACATATAAGTATCTCAATAACCTAAAGGGCTAGATGACATCATAAATAAATGAACCTACTCTTACTGGACCTATAAGTTTCCCAGTGATCACGTAAGACTCGATTCTAAAAAATTACTAAAATACCCCTAAGATGTACCATTGACCTGTAAGTATCCTAGTATCAATAAGCAATCGGCCAAGCATGGATGGCCTTGAAACAAAATTTTTCATGCTTACAATTTAGTCCTTACATAATAGAAAATCATAAATTAACACAAAACATATCATGAAATATCATAAAAACCACATAAAAAACCATGAAAATGATATGGCCACACACTTATGGCTACAAAGAAATTTTTTCATATTTTGTAATTTGTCCTTGAACTTTCTAAAATTACAAAATGGCTTCAAAATGGTCTAAAATGAAAAATACACATTAAAATATGCCAAACTAATATTTCTAAGGTTATCTACAAGGTTCAGCCAAGCTTAAATGGCTAAAGAAATAAATTTTGCAATTTTTGTAATTTAATCCTTATATTTTCTATAATTACAAAATAAGCTAAATAAAATAAAAACATAACAAAATCATTAAAATCAGATTAACCAAGCTTAGAATCAACTTTTCAAAGCTTTCAAAAATTTCAGAAAAATATTTTCTAGCCCTTAGAACTTTTAAACATTACAAAATAGTCCCAAATATCAAGAAAAATAAAAAAATAAATTAAATCCAAAGCCATACATGGTTCGGTTAGCATGATTTTTCAACCAAAAAGCAATATTTTTCATCACGTATATGAATCAAAATCAACATATATGTATATATATATATATATATGTATATATCATAGCTTTTGTTAAACTAAAATATGTGTAAAATCAACATAAATAGTGAATAAATCAATAAAAATCAACAAAACATCATTCAGAAAAATAATACAAAAAATACATACTTGAAACTAATAATATTTCTACCAAAAATGAAAAAAAAAAATTCTATAAGAGTTTTCCTTAAAAACTTGAAAATCTAATGAGTTTCTTTGATTTTTTTCATTCTTTTTTTTATCCAAAGACTTCAAATAAAGAAATTCAACCCCTATTTATAGGGGATGAAGGACAGCAAGATAGTAGAGGTTCCACCAACTTCTACAACTTTCTTCATTTTATTCATTTATTTTGTCTTAGATTTTTTTTTTATTAAATTAGATTTGACTTAAATTAATTGTATTTGTCTTTTAGTGGATGATGTCATGCATGATATCGTCAAGGTATAGAGAGTTTTGGAAGATATTTGTATAATATGTAAAATTATACTGTAAAAATTAGTTAGAAGGATTAAATTGTAAAAATTAAAAAATAAGTATTGAAATAAGATTTCATATGATAAATTTAATTTAATCTAATCACGAAAACAATTTTTATATACAGTAAAAAGAATTAAAAATGGCAAACTTGTAAAATTTTATAAGAAAAATTGTTATATGTAAAAAAAAAATGCAAAACTTATAAATAAATTAAAATTTTCAAAACTAATTTAATATGAATTAAAAATATTTAAAGAATTTTAAAAATTATAAACTCAAAAAAAATCTACCAACAGAATTTATGGAGTAACTCTGCATCTTAGAATCAAGAAAATTCTAAAAAAATGCAAAAGTCATATAAAATATATAAAGAATTTTGAAATTCGAAACTTAGGAAAATTTCACCAAAAATTTTATAAATAAAAAAAAGCTCATATTTTAGAATAAAAAAATTCAAAAAATACATTAAAACTTATATAAATAAACTAAATACAACATATTATTTAAAATATTAATTTACAAACTAATAAAAATAAAAACCCAAAATCTAAAACAGGTTTTTATAAAAAAAATTCGCAAACAAAATACTCATGATACTATGAGAAATTCAAAAATAATTGGCAAAATTGCCAACTTGATACCTCATGGTAAAAAATGCTAATATGAATTTTCTTTGAATATTTATGATTTTTTGGAGTGCATATCAGCATAAATATCACACTAGTATCAGTAAAATATACAACAATCAACTTCTTAAATTAATGAAAAAATCTTAAAAAAGTCTTAAAAATGGAAATTTTGATTGGGATAACATCTGCAGAGATAAATTTCAAAATTTCACAAGTATAAAGTTAAAAGCTACTTGTTTTACCTTGATATTCATACTTTTTATTAGAGATTTGTTATGTACGACTCTTAAAACAGTGCTAATTTTGTACGTGCACCTGTGGTCATTAAATTACAATTACATAGGTCTTAAAAATGTTCATTTCAACTGAAAGAAGCCTACATAAGTCTCGAATATTTTTGAACTTTCAAGAAAAGGGGCCTAGGCAAAATTAGATGTCTACAACTACTCCTCTTTAGTGGTTGTTGAGAATCAGGAACAGAGCAAAGACCAAATAAACATAATTTTCTTCAAACCGTATAATCTTTTCTAAAAAGTTTTTTTTTACTACATGCACATGTATATATACCAACTACATTGAAGAGAATATAAAAAACTTTGCTAATCCTTCTACTTAAACAAACAAAGTTGCCTTAAATCCTTTTTCTCCTACCTTACCACAAGATCGTGTGAAGAAGACATCTTTCTTCGTTGGCTCCTAACTAAATAAAGCTAACCAATAACAAATGAAATTATTCCTTTAGTACACCTTAGGCATAGAAGCAGTCGGTGATCATAAAGGCTTCGGTTCTAAAATAAACTTTGCTAATCCTTTTGCTTAATCTAACGAAGTTGGATATCATACTTCATTAGTTTCTAACCAAATGAAGCTAACTAATAACAAATGAACCTATTCCTTTTGTACGCCTTTGGCATAAAAGCATGTGGACGATCATAAATGATTTGGTTCTAACATAAACTTCACTGACCTTTTTGCTTAATCAAATGAAGTTGCCTTGAAAAGTTTTAAAAAGTTTTATGGATGCTTCGAATATCACCATCAAAGCTTTGAAAATATTTTTCCAAACGAAAATTTCAAAATGCTTTAAATATTGCCATCTAAGCTTGGTTTTCGAATATTTTCCAAATGAAAACTTCTAAATGCTTCAAATATCACCATCAAAGCTTTTTCTGAATACTTCGAATATCACCATCGAACCTTTAAAAATATTTTTCTAAATAGAAATTTCTAAATTCTTCAAATATCACCCTTGAAGCTTTTTTTGAATGCTTTGAATGTCACCATCAGAGCTTTAACAACATTTTTTGAATGAAAACCTATGAATGCTTCTAATATCATTGTCGAAGCTTTATCTTTGAATGTCACCATTAAAAACTTTGAAAGCATTTTTGAATGAAAATTTCTAAATGCTTCGAATATCACCATCGAAGCTTTTTTATAGCTTTCTTCACCTATCCTACCATAGGATTGCATGAAAAGATGATAGATTTTCGAATGCTTCAAATATCTCCATTAAAGCTTTTTCAAAGCCTTCTTCATATGCCTTACCATAGGATCGCATGAAAAAGTGATAGATTTCTTTAGAGAATCATTCAATCTTTCTTAAAAAGCCATCAAATATCAAATATCAAATTAGTGTTCATTAATTTAATGATATAATTTATGCAGTTGACTAAATATCTGCTTAAGGCATAGTCACAAACTCCTATCCAAATCATGAAAAGCATCATAATTAATCAAAATTCTAGGATTTATAGATTGAGATCACTATCTAATTTAACCAAGGAAAAAGTTTACTTGATCAAAATCTATGAAAATTTTAAAACAATTTCAACCATGGATTTTCATATATAAAGGGTAATGGATATGCTATCTTCATCATGATGTTAAAACTTTTTCTTACAATCAATGATCACCATTTGGGACTTCTTTGAATGAAATAAAGAAATGAATTTAGAGGCACAAATAGGGTGGCACTAATAAAATGTCTCAAAGAAATTGATATAACAAAGTCAAGGTTTATCAAAACCAAATGTTGGTGGATGTTCATTTCATAGAAGTTCTTTGCAAGGCAAACAATCAAGTTATAGCATCCTTTTAATCTTCAAATACAATAGCCAAAGAGGTGTTAAACTAATGCTAGTAAACACCACATATTGAAGGGTTGATTTGAAAGGCTTATGGTTAGCATTAATTCCCAAGGTTAGGTATAAAAGTTCTAAAATGTTATTTTAAAAGGAATCAATATTAGGGCATTTGACTCAACCTTTTTTTGGGGTCTTGAAATTTTCATGAGCTTGGGATCATTTTTGAATTAGGATATAGGGTTATTTCCTATTGGTGGCTATCTTTAGTGATTTAGGAGTAATTCCAAGGCCTTTAAGCTTGCTTTATCATATTATTAGGGACTCAAAAATCATTCAAAGAAAAATTTTATATAAAGCTTCCTAGGAATGTCCCAACAACTCAAATAGCTATGTCTAATCAGAATGAACTTTGTTAGGTATGTAATGTAGGCTATGGTTCTTAGTTTAGAAGGAAAAAGATAGATCAACCCAAATCAAGCATTTAAGAGTAATTGAATTAAAGATCACTTTTCTTCAACAAAACTCGAACTGGCATGTCTTCCAAGGTAAAACACATCTATATTTCTTTATCTACTTTTGCTTGCTTCATTCTTTATTTTGAAAAACTTAAAATTTAAACTTTCTTGATTTATTTTTTACCTTGAAAAACTTAAAATTTAAACTATCTTTATTTTTTACTTGAATATTTGAACTTAAAACTTGAACTTTCTTGAACCTTACTTGATTTTTGACTTTAATGCGATAGCAAACTTATGTTCTTGTAACTTTAAGATGAAATTTGCTCCTTTTGACTTTGAAGCAATGCTTTGTTTGCCTTCAGTATAGAGGTTGATCCTTGATTGGGATTTAAAAAAGGAAAAGGAATTATTATACATAAAGAACTGCAAAGGGATAATTTTTTATGCTTGCAAAATAATGGAGAAAGGAGGTCATTTGCCATTTCACTAGGAACAAAGATAATTTTTTTCTGAAATAATTTTAAGTACCTCAATAATATGACATTGCATTCAATTTTTAAAGGCTTAAAGTATGCCCCTCAACATTATCAGCTTCGTAGCCACTAACGACTAGTTGGGCCTTTAAGAAGGAAATTGAATTGGCATGGAATAACAACTCGAATTTCGTATCTTATATATCAAGAATTGGTTTAAAAAAGTGTTGTTTGAAAGGAAAAGGTGTTTTCGATTCACTTTTAATTTCATTTTTCTTGAATCAAGGATTTAGAAGTGTCATGAAAATTACGGTAAAAGATTATCAAAATGAGGGAGATCTTGAAATTACTACTATTATTTTAACACATGTCAAACTATTAACATCTGAATCTTTCAGGTGCATAAGCTATTTGTAAGACCTTTAAGGAATCCATAGAAAAGAACATTTAGATGTGGAAGGTTTCTGGTGGTGAAAGCTCTATAGTTGAATGTCTAAGATAATCATATATGTGGAAGTGAAGGACTTTTTTTAGAGAGCTCAACCTAATGGTGATCATCTATCAAAGGAAAAGTTTTAAAAATGATCTTATTATCCAAAATGCTAGAGATCATTATTAACAAAATTCATGGTCTATGATAGTATGCACGTTACAAACCAAAATTCATTTGACAATTTACAGTTTCTAAAAGAAGATGTAAATAATTTTGAAGTCAAGATAGAAATTACCCCTAACAGAATACTACCATGAGGTCGATAACCTTTAGACCAATCGTCCTTAATAGGCCTTCACCAACTTTAAATTTTTGTTATATTAGCATCCTTGAGGGTCAAATTGTAAATCAGCTAGTGGAACATCAAGAGGTGTATTAATTTCTAAGTTCTCAAACCTAGAAATTCCATGAGATGTGTGGTTATTTCCTATAATTTCAGTTATGCTGACTCTTTACTAAATTCTTTAGCAAAGAGGATGAATCCAAAAGCTCATGGCATGGCAAGTAATCATCCAAGCAATCCAAGTTAGAATTTATAGCAGGCTATGATTCCCATTTTGGGTAGGTAATTTTCCAAGCTTTGAGGCGAAGATCATTTAATTCTCAGCGAGCAAAGGAAAAAGCTCAGTGTAGAAAATTGGTGAAATGTGGTACACATTTATTTTCTTTTCTTTTTTCTTAAACTAATTCTTAGATCCCTTTACTCTTTGGAACTCCAGATTGAAAAAGTTCATATAAAGAGTTATGGGATATGAAAATAATCTTGCTGAGACTATTAAATGATAACAGACCTAGGTTAGGGATGCAGTCCAAATGGATTTCCTTGTGTTCTCGACTCATTATGGTCCTGGCTTCCATCGGCTATGACACGTTAGCATTTATTGATGAAATCACTCTCTCATCCCATATTTGCTACCTATTGCTTTTTGGTGAGCTTTAGGGTCACCATGAATATTATTATGAAATTGGCTTCCATATACTGAACACCATAAGGTGGTGTTGGTAATACCTTCTGACTATTGCTGAACTGGTTCCCTTTTCCTTAGTGGTTCCATGGAACTTTAAGTTTGTGCTTGCATTACTTCTTGTTGTATGGTATCTTTCATTTAGCAATTTGTATTACTTCACCTTGAAATAAAAATAAGGAACTTAGATCATTTTGCATGAATATGTGTTTCGTTCACATATATCTTTATTACCATCCATGTATAAATGTTGATGAATAGACAAATTAGGGTATGAATTAATGAATGAATAAATGCATGAATGAATGAATGAATAGAGCAGTATCTGATGAGAAATCAAATATTAAGCAATGGGCTAAATATCAAACATGGAGATTAATTATGGGATTCAAGTCATGATTCAACATCTTGCTTTATTAACCAAACTCTGATTTATTCATTGTTTGGCATATAAAACTATATTTACAATATTCAAATAGCAACAAAAAAATTGCTTAAACACTTTATTTTCTTAAGGAATCCTTGTAGGTTTTAATCATTCTTTTTAAACCCTGAACATACAATACCAACCCAGTAACCAAGAGGTTATCTTCATGATCCCCACATTGCCCAAGATATTTTAGTGCTTTCAATAATGAGATTGAAGTTTAGAAGCAAAATCTAATCTGAGTTTAACTTGGATTACGCCAACATTGAATAGCTTTTAAACTTTTTTTTTAAAGGTATGGCATATTTCAATTGAATATCCTCATATTACTGCATGGTATTCACAATGTTCATTAATATTATACCATTCAGGATAAAGGAGTTGGTATAGGAGAACATATTCAGGAGCAATAAGTTGATTTTTTGAACGAAGAGAGTATAGTTCCACATAGGTCAGTGGAATCGAATCAAATTTTCATAGTATCAGTTTCAAAAGATGATGGAGCAATGCTAGAAAAACAAGCAGGGTTAGTAGGTAAACTAATTTGTATAGGTGCAGATTTGGGTGCCTTTATTTCAATCATGTAATAAACCAGGGATTGGAATCTTTATCTAGTGGTATGTTTGGTCAAGCCTTGAAGTCTTCAAGTGCCAGGGGTTGAGTTGAAGGGATTGTTAGCTCTTAAGGATCACCTAAAAGATCGCCAATGATTTTTGTCAATTTGAACAATTGTTCTCGAATTTAATGCTTTATTCCTTTGACTATTCCCTTTAAAGCCTTTATTCATGCTTCCAATCAATCTTTTAGACTCTAATTTTCTAGATCCATTAAGGATGAGGATGCTTCTGGGCAAAGTTCCCTTTTTGTCCCATGTAGAACCTCAACCATATTTAATAATCTATTGAACAAGTTTTGCCTTCCGTGGACCTCATGACTGTACTACCTTGAATGGACTCTTGCACTAATCCTTGCCACTAAATTGTTCACCATGTCTTAATCCTTGAAATACAATAAATAGAACAGTTTTAGTATATTACAAAAATCATAAATGCATAAGCATTTAAACAAATAAAAATGTAAACTTTTTAGATGTAGAAAAAATGCATGAATTAATTTATAGGGTTTCCTAGAATATGGATAACATGACTAATTAGTGCAAAAAATAAATGAAAATAAAATTTATCATAATAATAGAACATACACTTATTAATATCAGAAAAAATCAAATTATAAGAGTAAAAGGCTAGAAGCTTTCCCCTATGTTACCTAATTCGGTACCCTATAGAACGTATGGCTCTAACTAGTTGAGGCCCTTTAGGTTCATTACATGAAGTTTACGTTAAACATCTAAATACGTTATGGAATTGCTCCCCGAGTTTGAAAAGAGCTAATGAGGTACCCTAATCCTTACCCATCGCTACTTTATGTCAAAAAAGGTTTAATTCAATTGGAAGTATCTACCATGCCCATAACGAGGCTAACACCTTGGGCTAGCCTAGGAATTTATACCTCGTAAGCTTTTCATTGGCCTAAACAGAGGCCAATACATCTCAAGGTAGAGCTACTTCGCCCTTCTAAAATATTAGGTACTTATGCCCCCTTCATATACCTGGAACAGAATCTAATGCATATGAATGTGCACAATATGCGCGAGGGAGCAACTTACCTTTTATGATGTGACACTTTCAAAAATAATAAAAAGCTCTATCCTAAATTCCCCAAAAATAATACTGTAAATGAAACAAAAGCGGTAGTGAAAAATATGAATAACATATAGCAAAACTTTTATATAAATAAAAAATGTAATAAAAATTTTGTTTTGAAAATAATGGGAATTATAGTTAAATGCCAATTGAAACTAAATTAATCAAATTTATTTAACATATGATTAACTTTAGGTCTGACTTTCTAACTTATCCCTAGCAGAGTTACCAAGTTGTCGCAATATGGCCCAGATACAAATCCTGACTAGCCTGACTTAAAATGGCAGGTGTACCTATTGTTCTTATATATTTTATCCGTATATAAATATTTTCTTTTACTTAGGGCCCTATCATTATTGTCATTCTTTATTTTTCATGTCGAAGACTGAGTTATCAAGATGAATTGCTCACTTGACTTAACTCTAAAGTCATTAAACAACCATTTATTTTGGAGTCTCTGCCAATCTTATTTTGGCCAAGTGAGATTGGTCTGTAGTTGGCATTTCGAGGGTTAGGTCTATGCTCATACCAGAGATCGCTTGAAAGCGTCTAGGATTTAGTTAGAATCACAAGTAAGGATTTACCTTCTCGTGTTGCCCGACAAGTAGTTCCTTATAATCATGTGTCAACATTAATTTTGATTTTTGTTCAATTTTAGTATTTGATATCTAATTATAATTCCCATATTTAAAAATAATTTTATGAAACAGATTTATTATTCTAGATGGAAAAATCAAGTTTTTAATATTTTTGAAAATTAAAATATCTTCTAAACCTTTTCGAAAAACCACAAGAACACGAAGGATTTTATTATTCTCTTTCGTACCTTGCTAAAAAGTCGGTGGAATATTAAAGGTTTTAAAAATCATAATATCTTTTGTACCCTGCTAGTCAAAGGAATACAAAATGTTTTTTTTGAAATATGAAAAAATCTTGATTTTCACATTTTAAAAGGATGTCTCGTTATTAAAATAATCGTAGAACCATTTTTATAGGAGAAACTCTATGTACTATTTTAACATCGGAGACATTACCTTAATTTAAAAATTCTAATTTACTTATAAATATTTAAAATTATCCCAAGACTCGGTTTAGATAAAAAGTACTAAATTCAACACCAAGGACCTGAATTTGGTCGGTCTGACCAACATATCCCCTAAAATACACCTTTGACTTAAAAGTATCCCAGTGACCTTAAAGGACTCAGTTCTAAAAATAAATTAATGAAATATTACTAAGGTGTACCTTTGACATACAAGCATTCCATTACTCTAATGATTCTAAAACTTTATAAACAAATAAAACTATTCCTACTGTAAACCTTCGACTTAGAGATATCTCGATGATCACATAGGACTTGGGTCTAAGATAAATTACTAAAATGTCCCTAAGGTTTACCTTCGACATCTAAGTATCTCAGTAACCTATAAGGCTGGATGACTCGATAAAGGACAAACCTCTCCCTATTATGCACTTTCAACATATAAGTATCCCAGTATTAGTAGGACTTAATTTTAAAGAATTTACTAAAATACCCGTAAGGCGTACCTTTGACATATACATATCCCGATAAGATAAAAGGATGGAAATGATATGAAATAACTATTATACCCTCCATGGTTAACTTAAACATCAAGATAAACCTAAAATGCAAAAATTGCTAATAGGTCTCTGAACTTTTCAAAAGTACATTTTGTACCTTAATAAAGCACTAGAAGATTATGAAAAGTTTTAATAATTTCTACACCCCTGTAAAAAGCCATAGGAATGTTAGAAATATTTTCAAAATGTTAAAAATATCATATTAAGTCTAAAATGCAATTTTTTTCTAAATGGTCCCTAAGCTTTGCAAACTTTGCAATGTAGTCACTATACAAAATAAAATCATAATTAAACATGAGATTCATCACAAAAAATTATGAAAGTCATGCCAAAGATCATATAATAAATTCAGCCAAGTACTTATGGCCTCAGAACAAAAACTTTGCAATTATGCAAAAAAGTCCCTAAACTTTCTAAAACTACAAAACAGTCACAAAATGATGGAAAATGCATAAAACATATTCATACATATCAAAGTAAATATGAAAACACTTTCACAGGTATCAATAAGCAATCAGCCAAGTATAGATGGCCCAGAAATGAAATTTTTCATCTTTACAATTTAGTCCTTACATAATAAAAAATAAAAAATTAACACAAAGCATATCATGAAATATCACATAAACCACACCAAAAATCAAGAAAATGATTTAGCCAAACACTTATGGCTGCAAAGCAATTTTTACACATTTTACAAATTAGTCCTTGAACTTTTTAAAATTACAAAATGGCCCAAATGCTCTAAAATGAATAAAACACATTAAAATCTATTAAACTAATTATAAAAAGCACTTCTAGGGCTATCTACAAGGTTCGACTAAGCTTAAATGGACAAAGAAAAATTTTTGCAATTTTCACAATTTAATCCTTATAGTTTTTATAATTACAAAATAAGCTAAATAAAATAAAAACATCACAAAATCATCAAAATCATATTAAACCAAGCTTAGAATCAAATTTCAAAAGCTTTTAAAATTTTGAAAAAATTATTTTCTAGCCCCAAGAATTTTTAAAAATTACAAAATAGTCCTAAATATCAAGAAGAATAAAAAATTAAATTCAATCCAAAGCCATACATGGTTCAGTCAGCATGATTTTTCAACCAAAAGAACAATATTTTCATCACCTATTTGCATCAAAATCAACATGTATACATATCATAGTTTTTGCAAAATTACAATATGCATAAAATACCAACATAAATAGTGAGTAAATCAATATAAATCAGCACAACATCACTAAAAAAAATAACACAAAAAATACATACATGAAAGTAATAATATTTCTACCAGGAATAAATGAAAATAACAAAACTAAAATTTTTGTACAAGAGTTTACCTTAAAAACTTGAAAATCTAATGAATTTGTTTTATTATTTATTTTTTTTCTTTCTATCCAAGGCTTTAAATGAAGAAATCCAACCTCTATTTATAGGGGTAAAAGATGGCAAGATAGTGGACATTCTACCAATTTTTACAAATTTTTATTTTATTTATTTTTTATTTTAGATTTATTGATACTTATTACTTTAAATTTGACTTAAATTAATTATATTTGTCTTTTAGTGGATGAGGTCATGCATGACATTATCATGGTCTAGAAAGTTTTATAAGGTATTTGTATATTATGTAAAATTATATTGTAAAAATTAGTTAGAAAGATTAAATTGTAAAAATTAAAAATTATGCATTTGAAATAAGACTTCATATGATCAATTTAATTTAATCTAATAATAAAAACAATTTTTATATACAACAATAAACATTAAAAATAGCAAACTCATAAAATTTATGAGAAAAACCCTTATCCAAAAAAATTGTTATATGTAAAAAATGCAAAACTCATAAATAAATTGAATTTTTCAAAACTAATTTAATATGAATTAAAAAAATAATATTTGAAGAATTTTAAAAAATATATAAACTGAAAAAATTTTGCTGAAAATATTTATGGAGTAGAAATCTCTGTATCTTATAGTCAAGAATTTTGAAAAAAAATGCAAAATCTATAAAATAAATTGAATTTTGACAAAATTGATTTAATGGTGGTTAAATGAAAATATTTAAAGAATTTTAAAGTTCAAAACTCGAGAAAATTCTATAAAAAATTTACAAATAAAGAAAAGCTTGTATTCAATAATTGGAAAATTTTCAAAAAAAATACATTAAACCTTATATGAAATGAATTAAATACAAAATATTATTCAAAATATTAATTTACAAAATGATAAAGATGAAAATCTAAAATCCAAAACAAGTCTTTATAGAAAAAATTTACAAGCAAAATACGCGCGATACAATAAGAAATTCATAAATAATTGGCAAAATTGCCAACTTGATACCTTATTGTAAAATTGCCAATATGAATTTTCCCTTGAATATTTATGATTTTTTAGAGTGCATATCAGCATAAATACTACACCAGTATCAGTAAAAATATACAATGGTCAAATTCCCAAATTTAATGAAAAATTCTCAAAAAATTCCTAAAAATTGAAAATTTAACCATGATAACATCTGCTAAAACAAATTTAAAAATTTCACAAATATAAAACTATTTTTTTACCTTGATATTCATCATTTTTATTAGAGATTTGTTATATATGACTCTTGAAATGGTGCTAATTTTTTCGCATGCACCTACGGTCATTAAAGCATAATTACATAAGTCTTGAAAATGCTCATTTTACTTGAAGAAAGCCTATGCAAGTCTCAGATGATTTTGAACTTTTGGGAAAAAGGGCTTGCACAAAATTAGGTGTCTACACCTATGGCCTTAGAACAAAAATTTTGTAATTTTACAAAAAATCCCTAAACTTTTTAAAATTGCATTTCGTACCCTAATGGAAAATTAGAAGAATAGGAGAGGTTTTAATATTTTCTACACCCTTACAGAAGACCATAAGAATGTTAGAAATATTTTAAAATGACCAAAATACCCCCAGATGATTTTTCTTAATGAATTTAAAACTTTTTTATTTTTTAATTTAGTCCCTGGATAATAGAAAATCATAAATTAACACAAAATGTTTTATGAAAAATCACAAAAACCACAACGGGAATCATGAAAATGATTCAGCCAAACACCTATGGCCATGAAACAATTTTTTTCACATTTGGTAATTTAGTCTCCAAACATTTTAAAATTGCAAAAAGGTCCCTAGAATGCTAAAAAAAGCCTAAAACATGTTAAAATATGCAAGAATCACTCCTCACATGATACTAGAGACTCTCGACCAAGTAAGAAAAAATATTTTTAATATTTTACAATTTAGTCCTTAGATTTTTTAATATTACAAAATAACCTAAAAAACATAAAATCATCACAAAATTAAGCATACAATATTATCAAAAATACCTTTCAGATTCAGCCAACATAATATTTTTAGCAAAAATTTTTTATCACATGTTTTCATAAATATTAACATACATGCAAGTTACTGTCTTTACTAAGCATAAATAAGCATAAAAACACATAACAAATAATGAATAAATCAATATAAAATAACATTAAAATATTAAAAAAATTATATAAACATATATTCATGAAAATAACAATATACATATCAACAAACACAAATAATATTAAAGAAAATCAAACAATTTCTAATAAAAATTAACTAAAACTACAAAAATAAAAAACTTTAATCATAGCCATCATGCTTGGCCTTTCAACATGAATCAAAATTCATGAGCACAAGTATTCATTTGGCTTATTAAAAAGAGGAATCAAGCAAGAAATGAACAAAAAGAATTTTACCTTAGCAAGGCTTCAAATTTTATGTATTTTTTGTGTTTTTTCTTTGTTTTTCTTCCTAAAGCCTAAAGGCTTTTAATGATAATTTTCTTCCCCTATTTATAGAAAGGAAGAGTCAGCCAAGGCATTAAGAATTGCCCTGGTCAATGGGTTCCACATGTTTCTACATTTTTTTTATTTTATTCATTTATTTTAATCTTATTTTGATTTGATTTATATTAACTAAGTTTATCTTTTACTAGATTACATCATCCATGACATCATCAAAGTCTAAAAAATTTTGGATGATATTTATGTATAAATTATGTAAAATTATACAATAAAAAATTAATTAGAAGGATTGAATTATAAAAATTAAAAATTATGTATTTCAAACAAAATTTTGTATGATCAATTTAATTTATTCTAATAACAAAATCAATTTTAATGTTCAAGAAAAGAACCCATTAAAATTCCAAACTCATAAAATTTTAAGAGAAAAACATTTATAAGGAGAAACTGTTTTATATGCAAAAAAAAAGCAAAATTCATAAAATAATTTGAATTTGCAAAAAATAATTTGAACAATAATATTTGAAGAATTTTAAAAATTATAAATTTAAAAAAATCCTACCAGAAAAATTTATGGAGTAAAAAACTCTATATCTTGAAAACAAAAAAATTCTAAAAAAAAAAACTAAAACTGATTAAATAAATTAAATTTTGAAAAACTGATTTAATGTGAATTTAATGATAATATTTGAAAATTTTTCAAAAATATAACCTCAAAAAAATTTTCTCAGAAAAAGTTATGGAGTGGAAAAGTATTTGGAAAATGGAAATATTCTAAGAAAAACAAAACTCATAAAATAAATTAAATTTTAAAAAATAATTTAATATGAATGAACGATTAATATTATAAGAATTTTAAAAATTATAAACTCAAAAAAATCTTCACGAAAAAACTTTATAGAGTAAAAAATTTTGTATCTTGAAAAACATGAAAATTATAAAAATATGTTCGAATTTTGTAAAAATAAATTTTATTCAGCACATTAATCAAAATATTAACTTGTAAAAATAATAGATATGAGAACTTAAAATATAGGACAATTTTTAGTAGAAATACTTAACTAGTATGATACTTGCAGCACCGTAAAAAATTCAAAGTTAATTATTAAAATGGACAAATTGACATCTTGTGGTATAAAATTTCAATATAAATTTTTCCTTGAATATTTTTTATTTTTCAGAGTGCACATTGGCATAAATATCGCATTGGTATTGGTAAAAATATATGACAGTCAACTTCCTAACTTTTATGAAAATTTATCAAAAAATTACTAAAAATAAAAAATTTGACCATGATAACATCTGCATAAATAAATTTCAAATTTTCAAAAGTATAAAATTATAAGCTAATTATTTCACCTTGATATTTGTCTTCTTTTCTCTTTTTTTTTTAATCGAGGTTTGCTCTCTATAACCCTTGAAATGATGTCAATTTTATAATGTGCACTTGCGATCATTTAAGCACAACTAAATAGGTCATGAAAATGTACATTCCTTCTAAAGGAAATTTACCCTACAGGGATAAATGTTTAATTTTGTATATTGGATATTTTTAGACTAACAAGGAAGGGGGCCGGGACAAAATTAGGTGTCTGCAGCTACCTCACTTTGGCCATTACTAAGAATCAGGAATAGGGCAAAGACTAATGACATAATTTTGTTCAAGCTCTATATGATTTCATAAAATAGGGTTTTTTTTTTTTTACAATTATACACTAATTGCATCATTTTTTTATACATATATAACTGACTACATCAATTTTCCATTTAAGTGCCAATTTGGGTTAGGCCAAATCCGTCATATACTTTTAGGCTTAATGCTAATTTCACTGAGCAATAACCATTAATTACTCTTAGGCTTGGTGCCAATTTTGAAAGACAATAACCATCATCCACTTTGGGGCTAGGTTTAAAATCGATTTCACAGGGCCATAACCATCAACTACTCTTAGGCTTGGTTCTAATTTCGAAGGGCAATGACCATTATTTACTTTTAGGCTTGGTTTAGTGCTAATTTTGTTGGGCAATAACCATTAGCTACTCTTGGGCTTGATGCCAATTTTGAAAGGTAATAACCATTATCTACTTTTGGGCTTGGTTTGGTGCCAACTTCACCTGGCAATAAACATTAATTATTATTTGACTTAGTGCCAATTTTGAAAGGCAATAACCATCATCTACTCTTGCACTTTTAAAAGGCTTCTTCACCTACTTTACATGGGGTCGCATGAAGAGGTCATTTTTCTTCAAAGTCCTTTTCACCTACCTAATAATAGGATCATGTGAAGATGCTATAGGTTTTTTAATGCTTCGAATATCACCATTATAGCTTTAAAAACATTTTTGAATGCTTTAAATATCACCATCGAAGTTTCTTCAAAGCCTTCTTCACGTACTTAATTATAGGATTGCATGAAGAGGCGATAGATTTGTTAATGCTTCAAATATCACCATTAAAGCTTCCTTAAAGCCTTTTTCACCAATTTGACCATAGGATCATGTGAAAAGGCAATAGATTTCTTAATGCTTTGAATATCACCATCGAAGTTTCTTTAAAGCTTTCCTCACCTACTTGACCATAGGATTACATCAAGAGGTGATAGATATCTTAATGCTTCGAATATCACCATTAAAGCTTCTACAAAGTCTTTTTCACCTATCTAACCATAAGATCATGTGAAGAGGCACTAGATTTCTTAATGCTTTGAATATCACCGTTGAAACTTTTTCAAAGCTTTCTTCACCTACCTGACAATAGGATCATGTGAAGAAGCATATTTCTCCATGGAATTTTTTAATCTTTCTTGACAAGTCATCAAATATCAAATATTAAATATTAAATTAGTGTTCATTAATTTAAAGATATAATTTATGGAATTGGATAAATATTTGCTTAAGGCATATTCGTAAGCTTCTGTTAAAATAATGAAAAATATCATAACTTATGAAAATTTCAAGATTTATGGAATGAGATCACCTTCTATTCAAACTTAGGGAAAAAGTTTACTTAATCACAATCTATAAAAATTCCAAAACAATTTCAACCATGGATTTTTCAATATCAAATATAATGGATATGCTATCTTTATCATGATGTTAAAACTTTCTTGTGATTGATGATCACCGTTCAAGATATTTTTGAATAAGATGAAGGAATAAATTCTATGACACAAATTGGGTAGCATTGCTAAAATTTGTCTTAAAGAAGTTGATATGACAAGGTCAACATTTAGGTGAATGTTTCTTTCATAGGAATTCCTTGAAAGGCAAATAATCAAGATATAACATCTTTTTAATCTTCAAATACAATAGCCCGACAGGTTTTAAATTGATTCTATAAACACCAAGTCTCAAGAGGTTGATTTAGAAGGTCTTTGGTAAACATCAATTCCTAAGGTTGGACACAAAAATTCTGAAAGGTTATTTTGAAAAGAATTAATGCTTTGTCATTTGACTCAACCTTTAGTTGATGTCATGAAATTTCCAAAGGCTCGGGGTGATTTTTGAATTAACATGAAGGGTTTTTTCCTATTGGTGGCTACCTTTGTTGGTTTAGGAATAATTCCAAAGCCTTTAACTATGTTTGTGATCACCTTTTTCAGGTTTTCACTTCAGAATTCATTTTTTAATTGACTGCCCCATCATGTTCGTAGGAACTCAAAAATCATCTAGAAAGATGAATTTTTAAAAAGTTTGCTAAGATGGCCCGATAGCTCTAATAGCTATGTTTGATCAAAATGGACTTTGTAGGTATGTAATGTATACCATTGTTTAGGGTTCAAAAAAAAGGATAAATAGGCCTAATTCAAATGTTCAAGGATAATTAAATCAAGGATAATTTCTTTTTGGAAGGAACTGAATCATATATCTTTCAAGATGAAAAAAGTCTTTATTTTTTTATCTTTTTTGCTTTTCATTTTTTCTTTTTCATTTTTTTCATTTTTTCTTATTCTTTCTTCATCATGTTTTTCTTCATTCTTCATTCTAAAAAAATTTGAAATTATCTTTATTATTTACTTTGAATATTTGAGATTAAGATTTAAACTTTCTTCTTTCTTCAAAATTTGTTTCATGGCATCTGACTTGTTCTTCTTGTACCTTTAGAATGGCATTTGCCCTTTTGACTTAAAGCTTTGCTTCATTTGCCCCTTGTGTGGAAGGTGATCTTAATTAGGGTTTAAAGAAAGGATAAATCGTCAAGTTCAAAGGGGACTACAAAGGGAATACGTGATAGGAAAAAAGAAGGTTATTTTTCATTTCAAACATAGCCATTTATATTAACAAGCACTTTGCTAGGAAAAAAGATCATTTTTTTCTGAAATCATTTTGCATGCCTCAATAACATGATGTTACACTCAATTTTTAAAGGCTTAAAGTATGACCCTCAACATTTTAAGTTTCATAGCTACTAATGAATCTTGGTTTTGGTTAAGCTTTTAAGAATTAAAATCAAATTGGCATGGGAAAACTTTAAATTTGATATCTTATGTACCAGGTATTGGATTGAAAAGATTTTTTTCAAAGGAAAAAAATATTCTTGGCTCATATTTACTCTCATTCTTCCTGAATCAAGGATTTGGAAGAGTGTCATGAATATTATGGTAAAAAGTTATCCAAATATGGGAGATCTCAAAATTACTAGCTTTATTTTAACACATGTCAAACAACCAATATTTGAATCTTTTAAGAAGATAACCTATTTGTTTGACTTTCAAAGAATCTGCAAAAAAAGAACATTAGGGTGCTAAAGGTTTATGGTGATAAAAAGTCTATGAATATCTAGGATAATCATATACAGGGAGTTAAAGGACCTTTTTGAGAGAGTTCAAACTAATGATGATCACCTACCAACACTATAAAGGTATGGATTTTTAATGGCTTTTTCTAAGGTTTTAGCCATGTTTTTAAATGCTACTAAAAAATAGCGCCAATTTCCTAGAATGCAGTAAAAAATGCCATAGGAAACTGCGTCAGGAATTTTAACAATGTTTATTTTAAAAAAAATGCCATTACTTTAGATGACATTTTACGACATTTATAAATGATGTTGAAAGTTAAAATTTCATAGTTAAAAAAAATTCCTTAATGCTATTTCATGATATGAACACCGTTAAATTGAAGTATTTAGCAGCATTTAAATTGAAAAAAGCAAATAAAGAAAGTATTTAGTGGTGCATGGATTGTAAAATGTTGCTAAACAGTTTTAGTTAACGGTGTTTACACTATGCAAACTCCACTAAATACTTCCATTTAACGACATTTATAATTAAAAATGCCGCTAAATTTGATTAAACAGTGGCATTTATTTTAAAAACACCATAAATGTTCTTTTGAATATTCATTAAATGTCATATTAATAGCGACGTTTTGTTCATAAAAGGTCGCTGAATTTTCATTAATTTATTTTTTTGAAAATTTTTCTTCCTTTATATTAATGTCATATTTTATGATTTTCTATACAATTCTTATAAATATTTTCCATTCACATTAATCTTATAGCAGAGATTAGAAAGAAAACAAATGTCAAAATATATTAAAATGTAATTTTATATTATAAAATATCTTTATACAAAAATTTTGTCCTAATATAGTTAAAAACAAAAAGCACTTAAAACTTAGAACAATGCAAAAGTTAAAACTGCCACGAATCTAAAGTAGAGTCAGTAGAAAGTAGTTTTTCACAACACCAATGTTATCATTTGATTAACCTTAATATACAAAATATATATAACATTAGCATATATAAATACTATATCATTAATTCAAATAAGTGAAATAACTTAAAACTAAGATATTATATTACCTAAGATGATGGATTTTGTAAGAACTTTTGCTGCATTAAATTCATCATCAAGTCAAACTTTGATTGGAGTTGCTCATATCTTCTTCTATCTTTTTCTTTTACTTCCTCTAACCTAGTTGTTTGTGCTGGTCTCACTGCTTCTACTTCCTCAAAGTGCTCTTGCATAGTTTTTATCTCATGTCTCAATGTCAGAACTTCTTGTGTAGAGCGAGTTTATGAACAACTAGATCGTTAAGAACTGGCACCATAGTAGGTGGATGGCATTGGACCCATTCTGAGACCTTGAACTTGTCCATGTCTTTCTTTTGCAGCAACATCAATGAATATTTCATTTTCTACATCATGCATATTCACTAAACTATTTGATGGTGCAGTAGCCTGATATTCGGCCATGTTTTCCTTTGCTTTTTGCTATAAAATAATTACATTGATATTATAATTACGGAATAGGTTTCTAGATTAAAAAAAAAGTATATTTACTTTAACATAGCACTATTTGCTGTGTCTTAACATTCAAATAGGAGCTATCTTTCTTTGTTTGAGTTAATTGGAATAATTTAACTTATCCTATTTTTTTAACTCGTTCCACCTCCTATAAAAAAAACTAATGCGATATTTATATTAACACATTATAAACAATAACACCATTTTTTTGATTAAATCTAGAAAATAGAAAATTTATTTTCTCATGTGCATTTCTAGCAAAGCTTTTTAAACCACTTGTGTGACTATATTTCTACTACTTTCTGCTAGAAAGTCCTTGTTCCTATTCCTATATATCACTCAAACACATAAACTATTATATATGTTACAAAAAATTGTATTATAAAAAATGCCAAATACTTAAATAAAAACATCATTATACCTCATTTTTTTTGAATATCAGAAGTCAACAAGTTTCTGATACTACCAACCAGCCACACCATGCAATATGTTTTATCTTGTGACAACAATATTAATATTTTGACCAATGTACTTCTTCTTTAAGCTATGCTTAAAATCTTTACATTTTTCCCTACTAACTTTAGAGAATATGATGGTGAAATATCCAAAACAAATCATTGTTGAAATGAAAAAAGGTTTACAAAGTTAGTTTTGATTAGAAATAAAATTCTTAAGTAATGCATCAAAAGTAATGTGAAAGAATTTATATTGGTATTCAACAAAGTCCAAAACCTTAAGCTTGTAACTTTTTGGCACTTAATGCAATGATTCATAATGGATTGGCACTTTTCTCCCATTTTGAGCAATCATAGCTAGAAGCCAGCCAATACTTTTGCTTCTGGACAAATTCGCTAGTTATCACTATTTTTATAAACAACAATATGTTCATCAAAAGATAGTTCCCATGACTCCTTCAAAGTAGTATGACCTCGAGTTCTGCATTTGCCCAATATTATCGACTACAAAAAAGTCAAATAAAATTAACAACTACAAAAACTGGACAGTTAACATAAACAAGGATTTCTATGTCATTTAATAATACTTGCATTCCAATTAGTATGAACAACATTCTCTGTACTCATAGTTCCTGAAGGCATATTTGGGATTGTCGAAGAAGATATAGCCAAAGCATCAGCGGGCTCTGGTTCTAAATAGGTGTGAACAATGTTAAAATCCTTCAATCTTCTCTTCAATATATTATCTATAACAATTTTAAGTTAATAATAGTAGTATTACTCATAATAAAATGCAATATGTATCAAGCAATAAAAGGACAAAAATATATAATATATAATAATCTTATTAAAATTACTTCATTCATCAGGGTTCATAAATGTCTTCGCCGATATCTTTACAAGCCTAATGAACTTCTATACTAGTACTAGGGATATTCTCATCCAAGTTTTGATCAAGAAAAGGCAAGCATTCAACTCTTTGTTGGACATCATCTCGACATTCATCACCCATATCAAACAATTCTCTAGGTGTGTTATGAGGTAAAACATACCAACCCTCATCATTTAGATCTTCAGAGTAAAATAATTATTTTTCTTGAGATGAGAAAACATATGGCCTGTTAATCAATTGATGTCTAGTGTGAATTAATCGAGAGAAATTCACTATTATAAATCTAAATTGATCTTTTTTAATACCTCAAGAAGTGTTCACATCAACCAAATCACATTAAAACAACATGACCTTCCACTTGCCATAATAATCCAACTCAATGATATAATATATAATTTCAAAATAATTCACATTTTTCTCCACCAGATTACTATCCCTAGCACTAGCATAGCTTGTAGTTAAAGAAGTAACAACTACTCCAACTATTTTGAGTTCTCCTAAATCTCTCACGAGGTCTTGTATGAAATCTAAATCCACTAATGATGAATGCACTATTCTTTTCAAAATTTTGTTCGATCCTTTTAAAGGACACTTTACTTCTTCACTAACATTCTTTTCGCTCCAAACCTATTATAAGACATGAAAAAGTCATCATTTTCTATACAAAAAGGAAAAGAACATACTAAACATAATGAATTTAGAAAGAGTTGTTTTACTCATAATTTTTTCTTTTTTACCCCTTGTCAAAATTTTCTGTAAATAACTTATCAAGCTCACAGAAGTGTGATCGTCAAGAACGTAGATGAGCTCTTCAATTGTTTCTGTGCTCACTATGAACAAAAATTTGTGTTAAATTAAGAAAGAAAAAATTTCAAGTATTTTTTTATTAAAAAGATATATTATTCTAAAATTTACTTGCGTAACAATTCCACTGAATCATGGTGGAATAGCACATATCGGTGTGCTTGTCTACCACTTTAACTTTGCCGATTGGTTGTCCAAAACTTTCAAATAAATATGTCTTAACTAAGTCATTATGTGGGAACCCAACATTTCTTCCTGGTCTGCTAAATTTTGTCTGAA
Source organism: Adansonia rubrostipa (assembly GCA_038381775.1). Lineage (NCBI taxonomy): Eukaryota > Viridiplantae > Streptophyta > Magnoliopsida > Malvales > Malvaceae > Adansonia > Adansonia rubrostipa. The sequence goes on from JBBYHM010000006.1 coordinate 14,921,553, forward strand.
CATGTTCCAAATAACTTGCACAAAATGTCAAACACTCTTCTGCTAAATATACTTCAACAATTAAACCTTCTAGGTAGCATTTGTTCTCACAATAGTTTTTGAACTTCCCTAAAAACCTATAATATACTATATAATAATATTAGTGTCTGCACCTAAACTTTCTATTGAAGATAAATTATAAAAAGATAATAACATAATACCTCTTTAATGGGTACATCCATCATTAATAAACCAATCCACCAACTTTTGCTTCATAAGGTAGATGGATAACCAAATGAACCATTATGGTGAGAATGATAGAGGAAAAATCTTTTCTAAGTGGCCTAGAGTTAGAGCAAGTTTTTCAAGCTCTTTGATCTTGAGAACTTTAGCACAAATGGTTTTCATTTATGTTCCTAAGTTTAGTTATTTCAGAGGTCACTCGCTTTAACATAGAACAATGTAAAGCAAGTGGAAGTAAGTCATGCATTAAGATGTTATAATCATGTGACTTTCAGGAAGAAAGCTTTCGATCCTTGAGATTAGCATATCTTGATATATTAGAAGCATATTCATCCAGTACCTTCATATCTTTCAGTACCTTACAAAACACATCCTTTTCCTTTTTGGACATCCTAAAGCAAGTGGGTGGCAACCTTGACCTTCCATTAGTAAGTAATCCTAGATAAAAATCAGGCGAATTCCCATGTTAACTAGGTCAAGCTGACTCTTTAAGTTGTCTTTTATTTTTCTATCCATATTAAGAATTGTCCTATTATATTTCATAAATAATTTTTCTCTATGTGAATCACATCCAGGTTATGATGCAATAAATTATGCTCCGAATAAGGTAGCTCAAAAAGTATTTCTTTTTTACCATAAATCTACTTTATTTGGATAATTTTCTTTATCTTCATCCTCATCACTCTAATTAAGAACATCATCACCTTCATACACCTCCCTTCTTCTTTTCCTCGGTTGTGTGCTACTTGCCTGATTGGTCTTTCTATAAGTGAAATTGATATCTTTCAACATTAACAAGATATCAAACCCAATAGTAGGCTCAAGTGCTTCTTTAAACTCTTCAATGCCATGAAAGATATGTTTTTGGAATCCAAATCTATGGTTATGATCTAGCCATCGACGATGTCTCATATAAGCAATTTTTTTTCATTATATAACCACTTCAAACATGTTTGTGTAGCACCGAAAGGACAAGTATAACAATTGGTGCTCTACCCAGAAAGATTTGCATAAGCAAAAAAGTCATTTACAGTCCATAGTAAAGCTACACATAAATAAAAGTTTTTTCTTTTTGATGCATCATATGTGTCAACCCCTTCCCATAACTGCTTTAACTTTTCAATAAAATATTGTATACAAATTTCAACATCATTCTTTGGACCTTTCTCCCCAGGAATTATCATAGACATGATAAAGGAAGTTTTTTCATGCAAATTCCTGGAGGTAAATTATAAAGAACCAAGACAACAGGCCAAGTACCACAAGAAGTACTCATCATTTTAAATGGAGTAAACCATCAGATGCAAGTCTAAGCCTCACCATTTTGAGGATCATTAGTAAAGCATGGAAACTTTTTTGTCAAACATTTTCCAAGCTAGAGAATCCACAGGATGCCTTAATAACCGATAATCAATCTTTTCATCATGATGCAATCTAATAGAATCAGATGTTTTTGAAGACATAAAAATTCTTTAAAGTCTTGGTATTAAAGGAAAATACCTCAAAATCTTTATAGGTTTCTTTTTAAAATGGGCTTTACCTTCAAGCTCAAGCAAATTATCTTTTGTATTTTCATCCAACCACCAGACCTACCACAGACATAACAAAATTTTTTATTTCTTCTATCACTCCAATACAACATACAGTCATTTGGGCAACTATGAATTTTCTTACATCCAAGACCCAAATCTTTTATCATCTTTTTAGATCCTTACAAGACTTAAGGATTTTTGCAAAAGGAAACATTTCTTCAAGAAACTCTAATAATAGTGCCAAAGAACTTCCTGTCCACCCACCTAAGCATTTCAATTGAAAAAGATGAATATAAAAAATTTTTAATGCTTAGATCTTTTATAAAGTTCTTCATTTATTTCATCAAGCAACTTATAAAACCTTACCATTTCTCCATTGGACTATTGATCACCGACTTCTCTTTCTATTTCAACAAAATTATTTATTCTAGCATTGTTCTCATTTAAATCCAAAACTTCTAGTGTAGAAGTTTGAAAACTATGGTTATGCATGTTAAACGCATCTCGTAACATGCCTTTTATGTCATCCTCTCTAGTAGACTGATGTTGATTTTTGTTAGTGTAACTTTGAGGAACTTTAACAGATGATCTAAAAGGTATGGACTCTCTATGAAAAGACAATTGTGTGTACCCCAATAGAAATCAAAAACAAATTTAATGTTCAAAGATAATTTCACACATATGCACATCAATATTAGCACTCTTGAAACAAGGACATAGTATCCTATTATCTGCACTTCCTTTTAAGAAAATTTTGTACTTCATCTACATACTTGACTTAGCTTTGACTTTTGCATCCAGCTTTTATCCATTTCCTAATTAAGAAAGTCTAAATACAAAACCAATATAACATAAGTATTTAATTATAACTTAATATAGCCAAGGCTAAAAAAAATGACAATTAAAAAATTAGCTAGAAATTAGCAAGCACAACAATCCATTTAAAGCATTCTATATTCATAACAACAAAAACCAATAATATGAGCTCCTTGCAAAAGAAATTTCCACAATAACATAAATAAAAATACTTTTTAACTTAAAAGAGAATTAGAAAGATAGTTGACCTAAAAGAATGAGTTCCTCTTGACAACTTTGGAGTATTACAAGAAGATGGATGATAATAGACAACACTAAAAAGAAGATAAGAGTCAAAAGGAATCTAAGTTTTACGAGATTTACTTTTTCTTCTTGTTCTCCACCTCAAATGAATCTACAAGACTACAACATCAAAAAGGAAACTCTATAATTAATGAAAAATAAATTGAATTGTAATCAATTAATCCTTATAAAAAAAGTATCTAAACCAAACAAATATGGTCACTTATATGATTATAATAAAGAACAAAAGAAATAGAATATATATATACTAATATATATTATAATATATAATGTATAATACATAATAGTTAATATATCATATATCATATATATTTATAGCATATAATATATATACTATAATATATATCATATATATGGATACAGATAGTAGTATATATATATATATTATATATTATATATGATCAATCGATTATCAATTTAAGGTATGAAAAAAAAACATAGTCCTTTTCCCGTAAATTTGACATTTTTATTTATGAGAAAAGAAGGAAAGCATTGAAACAAACCATCACTTTCTATGATTTGGAGCCACACTTTAGTCATAAAATAAAAATAAAAAATATATTTTCCATTTGGAAATTATAAGAAAAAAACCATGAAGAAGGTGAAATAAATGCATTCCATTTCCCTAAACACTAGCAGAAACTATTAAAACAAGAACAAGGCAAAATAACTACCATTTGCTTTCCTGAAACATCAAAAACTCATGAAAGAACAACACGACAAAAATCACATTATAGAATCTAAATTTAAAATACAAATTTTGAATCTATAAAATAATTTATACTTACCTTGGTATAAATGAAATACCTAGCAATTTACAACAGGAACTCTCAAATAACTCTAATTATAACCCAATTACAAGGTGAATGAGACATTAATAGGGAAATAGCCATTAGCCCTCAACAATTAAGGATCTAGATTAAACAACAAAAATGCACATGAAATTCAAAATACCCTATTTGCGAGTGACATCATAAAAAACCCCAAATAAAACATAAAAAATTATGCCAAAATTAAAAAATACTAATTAAATCCAGCCTTTAGAGAGCGAAAATGAAGGATCAGAAGATTCCAAGCAATAAAATCGATAAACTGAGAAACAAGACAAAAACACATCTAAAACTTAATACATTTTAAAGCATTGATAAAACCATCCAACATATGCCACATAACATTCTTAGATGCTCTTGATTATTCCCTGATTCAAGACTATTCTCTCTTTACTACAGATTTTGGTCCTTATTTTCCCCAATTGAAAGAGCATCTGGAAAAAACCCCTCAAATATATATATATATCTTCTTATATCTCTTACCTTTCTTGGGTCTTTCTCTTCTTTTCAAGTTTTATCATTGGAAAATTTACTCTAACAACAACTAAAAGAAGAAGAAGAAGAAGAAGAAGAGCTTACAAAGGATTTTAAAAGAAAGTAATGTGTGGATCAACAAACAAGTAATGGTGGGCATTTGCCCTAATTTTTTGTATTAACTACTATTGAATTCAAAGGACACTTAAAAGGAAAAAGTAATAAAAAGAATACCAATGAACTTTTTGTAATCTTTAGCTCTAATCAATTGTAAAATTAAAAAGAAAAAGAAAGATGATCAAATTAAATGAAAATCTGAATAAGAATACCAAAGAGCATTGAGCAAGAAACTTTAAATCTATTACTTTAAAGGATAAGAGAATGAAACCTGAGAATATGCAAATAGATATAGAGTTTTAATTTGGAGAAAGAAAAGACAAAACATAAACGAGAAAAGGACCAATAGTATTCGTAAAGTAGAAGAGCACGATAGCGGCTATGGTGGCAAAAAATTTGGTGATGATAGGGGAGAGAGAATTAGGAATAATGGCATCAAAGGCTGTAGAGGGTTTTTCAATAGAGCTTGATGGTTTTTTTCTTCATTAGATTTGGGAAAATCTGTTTGGAGATTTTAGTTAAGACATTAATAGCATTTAACTAAAGAAACGCTACTATATAACATAATTTCACTGCGTTTATTATAAAACCACCGCTAAATAAGTGAAAGAGTGGAATTTTTAATTAGAAATGCCATTATATAGTATAATTTAGTGGCGTTTAAACATCGAAACATCACTAATGTTAGCTTTAAAACAATATTGTCCTGCTATTTTAGAATACTGAGATATTTTGGCCCTAAAAAATTATCGCATAATTATAAATTACTCTTACTGTTACCACATAATTACCATTATAAATTACTATCAAGACATTTTAAACATCGAACCTCTAATGTTTTTTCAAAAAAATGCCATGATAAAAGGCAATTATAACCCCAAATTACTGTAGTGCAAAAAAAATTTCCAAAATGTTCTCATTATCCTAAATACTAAAGATCATTACTAACAAAATTCATATCGGTTTACACAATATTCATAAATCAAAATTCATCTCACAATTTGCAGTTTCTAAAAAAAGTATAAAATTTTAAAGTCAAGGTAGAAATTTCCCTTGATTGGTGTCTACTATAAAGTTGATGATCCTTAGACCAATCATCCTTGGTAAGCATCACCAAATTCAAATTTTTGCTAGATTAGCATCCTTGAGTAGTTGTACTTTACTTTTCCTTCCAGAGAATCTTCCTATAGGTTTGCCTTTTTCTTTCAATAGGGATATGTTTAGACATGAACTTAAGCAATAGATTGGACTAAATGCTATTATAAAAGACTAGATGTTAGTTTAATGGAAGCAAGATAAATCTTTCTTGATAACATGGCCTTGAAATATTTAGCAATGGGGCAATTTTCACTTTTATTTCATAACTAATCATGTGAATAGTCTGGCGGCAATGGGATGAACATCAAATGCAAGAATATCACTAAACCTAAAAAAAAAGCCATTAAAAATAAACTATCTATGCCTCTTAAAGAAAAACAATTGTAATGAGACAATAAAGAAGCTCAAAACTTGAATTTTATCGTGGGGAACTTTTATGGGATTTTAATTATTCATAACTAGTTTAACCACAAAAAGCATTTTCTTGAAAGCTGAATTATATATTAGCTAATGGGACATCAGGAGGTGATCGAGCTTTAAGCTTTTAAGCTCAGAAATTTGACAAAATGCATCATTATTTCTTGTCATTTCAATCATGTCATGAGGACAACCACTATATGAGACTTAATTTTATAGCAAAGAGGATGAATCCAAAAGCTCATGGCATAGCAAGTAATCATCCAAGCAATTCAAGTCAAAATTTATAGTAGCCTGTGATTCCCTAGTCATTGATGTTGAATACTCCAAATTATCCTCATGTTGAACAATATGCATTAGTTGATAAAATCGTTAGACAATGTTGCATCCTGGTGCTCAAATTATATCACTCTGGGTAAAGAGGTTTTTGGGCTTTGTTGGAATGATAGAGATCATCTAATTCTGAGTGAGCAAAGGAAAAAGCTTGGTGTAGAAAATTAATGAGGTGTGGTACACCTTTATCTTCTTTATTTTCTTCTTGTAAGAATTGCCTAAACTACTTCCTAGGTCTTTTTGCTCTTTAGAATTTTGGAAGGTGAAAATTCACGTAAAAGGTTATAAGATATGAAAAAAGATCTTACTAAGGCTGTTAAGTGATAAAAGAATGGAATTCCTTATTTTCTTGACTTTTCTATGGCCTAGCTTTCATTGGCCCTGACTCATTGGCATTTATAGATGGAATCACTCTTTTGTCCCACATATGCTACCTATTGCCCCTTGATCAGCATGAATATGTATTATAGGACTGGATCCCCACATATTGAGTACTTTGAGGTAATTATCTTCCAACCTATATTTCCCTGGATCCCTAGTAAAAGTATTGATATGATACAATTTCTCTGGTCAAGGCATTACTTTTGTGGAGACTTTTCTTCGATAGCTTTTTTCCTTTTTTTACTTGTATGGCTTAGAGTATTCGAGCTCCCATCTCCCTAAATTATCTTTCCTCTTTCCACTCATCTCGTCGAATAATATTTCCTTTCTATATCTTGTAATTCAATATTATTTCATCTCATATGAAAAAATAACTTAAATTAGTCTGTGAAAATATGTATATGTCTTGTTAACATTAATCTTTATTACTATCCTTGTATGATTATCAATAAACAAAAAATTGATATATAGACCGATGAATAAGTCTATAAGATAATATTTAACGATATGAATTTAAGGCTAAGCAATTGATTAAATATCAAGCATGGAAATTATGAAAGAACTCGAATCATAACTCAATACCATTATTCCATGAATAAAAAATTTCAATTTATCTATTATGCAAACCAATATTTACAAGATTCAAAAGTAACTAAAAAGGATAACTTTTGCATGTGCATCATTTTCTTAATCGTGTTAGCACTTTTAATAGATCTTCCTAAATCCTAATTATTTCATTTTTGAACCCTATATTTACAAAAATTGAGCAAGTATCTCTCAAAATTGCCTCTATAACTACTTCGTTGCTCCTTGGCATTCTAATACTTCCATGATGGGATGGGAATTTAACAACCTTATCTAACTTTGGTTTAATCTAAATTACACCAATTTTGAGTAAAACTTGAAACTTTCCTTTAAACTCATCGTATTCTTCTATAGAATGCTACTGTAATCTTGCATGGAATTTAGAAAATGCATTAATGCCATAACATCTAGGATCAAAGGATTCAGGGGGAAGCTTGTATACAAGAACAACATACTGATCCTCAAGCAAAACATAGAACAATTCTTTAAAAGTAAAAGGGAACAAATCGAGTTCACTTCCCTAGTCTTTTCCTATTATGAGCTCTGAAGGATGACGGAATAGCGCTGGAAAAATCAAAAGGATTGGAAAGTAAGCTGATTTGGGTAGATCCAGAATTGGGTGTTTTTGCTTCACTTGTGTCTTATTAGACACTTGATCCAACCTTCAAGTCTTTAAATGTTAATTTGAAAATTTGTTCTTTCACCTTTCGAATCTCATGGTCTATTTCTCTAACTATTCCTTCTAATTTCCTGACTTTGTTTATTAGTCCATCGAGCTGATCTTTCATCATTTGGATTTTATTTCCGTATACTACTTTAATATATTCTAACATATTGATTCTTACTTCCATCTAATCATCCATAATTCGATCCTTTTAAGACTTAATTCTTTTTTAAAAAATAATAAAAACCTTATCCTAAATGCTTAATAAAACTAATGCTGCAAACGAAACAAAAGGGTTGGTAAAAATTATAAACAACATATATCGAAATTTCTATATAAATAAAAATTATAATATTTTTTTGAAAATACTGGGAATTATAGTTAAATACTAGTTGAAACCTAATTAATCAAAATTTATTTAACATGTAATTAATTTTAGGCTTGACTCCTGAACCTATCCATAGTGAAATCACCAAGGTATCGCAACATGGCCTAGATACGAATGTTGACCAGACTGACTTAAAATGGCAGGTGTACCCATTGTTTATATCCATATATCATTATCTTCTTTTATTTATGGCCCATATCATTATTATTATTATTTATTCTTCATGTTTCAGACTGTGTTATCAAGATGAATCTCTCAATTGATTTAATCCTAAATAGCCGTTATGAAATGACCATTTATTTTGGAGTCACTGCATATCTATTTTTGCTAGGTGAGATTGGTCACCTATCAGAGTTCATATTTTGAGAGTTATAAAACTCTTAAAAACAAACTCCAAAGTCTGCTCTCATACTAGGGATCATTTGAAAGAGTTTGGGAGTCAGTTACAATCACAAATAAGGATTGGCCTTCTCGTAATGCCAGACAATTAGTACCATATTAATCTTATGTTAACATAAATTTTGATCTTTATTCAATTTTAGTATTGGATATTTAATTATAATTCTCATAATTAAAAATAATATTTTATGAAACAAATTTATAATTTTGAATGAGAAAATTGAGTTTTTAATATTATTATGAAAATCAAAATATCTTACGCACCCTTCCAGGGAGCTAGAAGAACATGAAGGTTTTTATCATCTCTTTCATACCCCGCTAAAAACCTATGGCATATGAAAGATTTCAAAAATTAAAATATCTTTTGTATCCCACCAGAGGATCGAAAGAATACAAAAGGCTTTATTTTTTCAAAATTCAAAGAAAATCCTAATTTCTATATTTTTAAAAAGGATATCTTATTTTTAGAATAATGCATAGAATCCCTCTCATATTCTGGGAAAAATTCTATGTATTATTTTAACATTGGAGATATTGCCTTGATTTAATACAAAAATTTAAATTTTATTAATAGTATTAAAAATTATCTAGGACTCGGTTTGGAGAAAATGTACTAAACTTGACTCTAAAGATTTAAATTTGGTCAATTTGACCAGCATATCCCATAAAGTATGCCTTTGACGTACAAGTATCCTAGTGACCTTAAAAGACTCAGTTCTAAATTAAACTAATGAAATGTCCCTAAGGAGTACCTTTGACATATAATTATCCTGATACCTCAAAAGATTCTAAAAGTTTTATAAACAAACAAACCTATTCCTGCTGTATACCTTCGATGTAAAAGCATCCCAGCAATCACATAGGACTTGGCTTTAACATAAAATTACTATAATATCCCTGAGGTCTACCTTCGATATAAAAGTATTCCAATAAACTTAAAGGGCTCAACAACTTCATAAAAAGATGAACCTGTCCTTATTATGCATATTCGGCGTGTACATATCTTGATGATCATAAAGGATTTGATTTTAAGATCAATTACTAAAATACCCCAAGGTTTAACTTTGACATGTACGTATCCCGCTAACCTAAAAGGCTGGATGATATCATAAAAAAATGAACCTATTTCTATTATACGCCTTCAATCTATAAGTATCACGTGATCTCATAGGACTCGATTTTAAAAAAATTACTAAAATACCCTTGAGGTGTATTTTTAACCTATAAGTATCTCGATAACTTAGAGGACTCAAAAATGATATGAAATAACATTTATACCCTCCATGGGCAACTTAAACATCAAGATATACCTAAAATGCAAAAATTGCTAATACGTCCTTGAGCTTTTCAAAATTTAATGATAAAAACCCTTACTAAGGGAAATTATTATATGTGAAAAAAAAGCAAAACTCATAAAATAATTTGAGTTTTCAAAAATTGATTTACTATGAATTTAAAAATAATATTTTAAGAATTTCAAAAATTATAAACTTAAAAAATTCCTACAAAATAATTTACGGAGTAGAAAACTCTGTACCTTAGAAAAATCTAAAACTCTAAAAAAAATCTAAAATTCATAAAATAAATCAAATTTTGAAAAACTGATTTAATATGAATTTAATGATAATATTTGAAGAATTTCAAAAATTATTAACTCAAAAAAATCTTCCAAAAAAATTATGGAGTGAAAAACTCTGTATTTTAGAAATGAAAAAATTCTAAGAAACAAAACCAAACTCATAAAATAAATAGAATTTTGAAAAACTAATTTAATATTAATTAAATATTAATATTTGAATAATTTTAAAAATTATATACTCAAAAAAGTCTTCCCAAAAAAATTACAGAATGGATTTATGGAGTAAAAAACTTCGTATCTTGAAAACAAGGAAATTCTAAAAATAAGTTCAAATTTTATAAAAATGAATGTTATTCAACATATTAATCAAAATATTAATTTATAAAAATAATAAATATGAAAACTTGAAGCCCGAAACAATTTTTACTAGAAAAACTTTATGATTATGATACTAGGGGTACTATAAAAAAAATTTAAAATTAATTATTAAAATGGACAAATTGACACCTTATGGTATAAAATGCTAATAGAATTTTTCCTTGAATATTTCTTATTTTTCAGAGTGCATATTGACATAAATGGTCAACTTCTCAACTTTTATGAGAAATTCTCAAAAAATTCCTAAAAATAAGAAATTTAACCTTGATAATATCTGCAAAATAATTTCAAAATTTCTTAAGTATAAAATTAAAAACTAATTATTGTACCTTGATATTTGTCTTTTCTCTTCTTTTATTAATCGAGATTTGCTCTCTATGACTCTTGAAATGACATTAATTTTCTCACGTGCACCTACCTTTATTTAAGAACAACTAAATAGATCTTGAAAATATACATTCCACCTAAAGGAAATTTACCCCTACCGAGAGAAGTGTCTAATTTTATACCTCAAATATTTTTAGACTAACAAGGAAGGCGGCCCAAACAAAATTAGGTGTCTACAGCACCAAGCCAATTAACAAGCCTAACTTGGAGTAGTTCATGACTGTACTTTCTTGACTTGATAATTACAACTATTGGCCCAACCCTTAAATTTACATGTTAAATAATTTAATTTATAATTAAATTTCCTAAACCAAGTAAAAAAATTACTTCATGTAAATACTATTAAATAATAATTAAATAATTATCAAATAATTATTTAATTTTCCAAATACAATTATTTGGCCTTATATAATATTATCCCTAAAACCATATTTACAAATAGACATTATCTTGATGAAACATTCTTATCTTTATTGTCATATTTCTAATTAGATTTCATAAATCTAATTTATATTGTTAATAACACTTAATTGAACTAATTCAATTAGATCCTCATCATTATACCTTTTATTTAATTAAGTCATACTTAATTAAATCTCAATTTTAATTCAATAGATTATCTTATTATGTGTGACCTATTAGGCTTCCATCACAATGGCAATAAGCATAATTACCCAATTAATTGTATTTATATTTATAAACTAAGATTGGCCTTTAGCAAGACATCATGGCCACCCAGTATGCAGGAAGAATGAACATAACCTCTTAAAAAACTTTTAGTAACCAAACTCTCAATGAACTTTGGTCCTTTCACCAAATATCTTGGAAAGACAATGAGCATGGTTCAATGTCAACTCATGTATTAATCCATATTGGTTCCTGCAACTTTTGGTTAATCTCATGAATTTAGAGAAATAATTTCTCTTAAATTCATCATGAGTTGGCCAATGACTTTATCAAGTTAACTAAAGCTAAAAACAAATTAGATATGTCTCCAATGTTATTTAGAGTCATCAATCTCTGTAGATCACTCATCCATCTTTATATGTTTCATGCCATACCTAAAATACATGACTGACACGTGAAAACATATCCCATAGACATTTAAGTGACATATACCAAATGGAGTTCTCATAAGGGCCATGTTTAGTGAGCTTATTTCCATAAAACAAGCACCCATAGCTATCCTCAAGTATCTCTATACTTTAACTTCTATGATATCAAAGAGTTGCATGCATTGAATGCATAGAGCTTAGCATATACTATTATTTGTGCATTGTCAATGCCTCTTGACTATACAATGATTAGGAATGTTTGTAGAAACAAGGTTTTGATGCATAAGGATCTCATCATCGTAGCTCATTACTAACTTTGCAAGGTCATTATGTTTCATGAGCTTTGTCCAATTAGTGTTTTGCATAAGTTTCAATCATGCCAGTAACATGAAGAAAGACCTTGAATTACCAACGTAAGTGATTGGTTTGCATTATTAACTATTATATGCCTCATCCAAGCCAATTGTTCTAGGGCATATGTCAATATCTCCCACTTGCATTAAGCCAATCGCTAATGCATCTAATTCTAAGCTCTTTCAATTAGCAATTATGTCTCAACTTAGACAAAGCTCTAGTACTATTATGAGAATATGTTTCAGTTACATTCATGATAATCTTATTATCAAATTCATTAACTATTTAGATCATAACAAGACTCAAATTTGGATCATATGGCTTAGTTGTTACTTTAACAACTACTAGGTATCTTTTGTTAGCTTGTAATCTAATGATCCAAATGTAACTTCTTTTGTAAGCCTAAACAAAAAAGTCTGTTTATGACCTTTAGGGTATAAACATGGCATCCTCTCTAGTTTAGAACACCTTTTAAATAATTAACAAAAAGTAATTTTTCAAGAATTTTAATAAAATAAAAAAATCATAAAATCAACACATAAATCAATCAGATTGATTATAACAAAAAATTGACACACAAGACTACACGTAACCCATAAACCTTAGGCTCTCATACCAATGAAAGGAAATCTTGAGCTTATGCATATCGACATAGGCATAAAAATTTAATTAGAATTAAACATACATAGTAAAAGCCCAGATTTTCTCAAGATCTTAGAAAGAAATGAACATGTGATCAGATTGTAATTTAAAAACGTAGGTTTATTAGAAATCATACCTGTTTAGAGACTCGTATCTCTAAGCATGTTGATCCCTTCAGAATGTACCATTAGTTGATTACTATAATCTCTTCTTGAGTCTACAAGCAGCATAAGTGTTCTACCTTTAATGGTGATCCATAAAGATGCCTATTGAAACCTTCATAAGGTTCAGTGATTCTTTAATGCTAGCCAGAAGGCTTCTCAAGCTCAACTAAATGATATACATCTAATAGATATAGATCCAATGTGATTTGGGAACAATTCCTTTACCTAATGCGCCAAAGAGAAGAGGAAACAACTGCATAGGAAGTAAAAGTTATTTCTCGTAAATGCCAATAAATGGATACAAAAATTACAATTCTTGATTCTTATTGATTCCACTCACATAGAAAACTGATTTTCTATATTTCGTTATGGTTAAAAACACTTTTTTACCATTGGAATACAAATCGACACAATCAGGCTTAGGGAAGTAAGGATTTTGAGTTTGGCCGATTTGATAACTTTTATGAAAAATTAGTCTCTTAATGCTAGAAAACTATTTTTTTATTTTTGTTGTGTCGAGAATAATTCAAGAACACTCAGAAAGACCATGAAAACATAAATAAAACTTAGAAAAGACAAAGGTTACATCATAACTCCTTAGAAAAAATAAAAAGATGGCACCTAAGGTTTCCTTATGTTCCTATTTAGCCAAAAAGCCTTAATAATGTATCTATGCTTATAGACCAAGATTACCCTCCAGAAGCCATCATAGCCACTCGGTATGTAGGAAGAGTCCATATGACCTCTTACAAAACCTTTAAGTAACTAGTCTCGCAATGTACTTTGGTCCTTTCACCAAATTTCTCATAAAGACCATGATTAAGGTGTAGTGTCTACTCATGTACCAATCCATGTTAGTTCCTACAACTTTCAGTTAACTCATGAATTTAAAGAAAATTTAAGGAAACAATTTCTCCTAAATTCATCATGCGTTGGCCAATGACTTTATCAATTTAACCAAAGCTAAGAATAAATGAGATATATCTCTGATGTCACTTAGAGTGGTGAATCCTCTCTAGTTTACTCATATGTCTTTATATGGTTTGTGCTATACCCAAAACCACCCTACATAAGCATCCATCTCTTGTGGATCCATTCATGATGGAATCAAAGCATGACACTCCCTATACAAGATGAATTGGTATCACAAGTCTGATAACTAATATACATGACTGGCACTTGAGAACATATTCCATAGATGCTGACTTATACCACATGGAGTTCTCAATAAGCCATGTTCAGTGAACTTGTTTCCACCACATAAGCACCTATAGTTATCCCTAAGTATCTCTATAATTTAGCTTCTATGAGATCAAAGAGCTGCATTCATCAAATGCATAGAGGCTTAGCATATGCTAGTCTTTGTGCATTGTCAATGCCCTTTCTTTACAATACAATAACTAAGAACATTTTAAAAAACATGACTTTGATGTACAAGGATCTCATTGTCATTACTCATTACTAACTTTGCAAGGCCATTGTGTTTAGTGGGCTTCATCCAATTAGTGTTGGTATGAGTGTTAGTCATGCCACTAACATAAATGAAAACTTTGAATCACTAATTTAAATGATTGGTTTGCATTATTAACTATTATATATCTCATCTAAGTCGATTGACTTTATGGCATATACCAACAAAGGAATGAATCCATTCTTGTCTGTTTGACCTTAATGATGCCTTGTGATACTTATTTGGAAACTTGGACAAAATTAGGTGTTTACAAGGTTATGCTAAAAAAAACTAGTAGATTCTATTAATTATGATACTTGTTTTTAATAAAATCCAAGGCAATATTCCCAAGGTAAAATAGTCAATAGATATGCTTTCAGCATATGAAAGTTATCTCATCCATTATTTCAAATAAAAGAATACCCTCTTCAAATGAGTAAATCAAAATTTTTAGATTTTCTTGAGAAAAATTTTCATATTTATATAGGATTTTTTGAGGGTATGAAAATATTTTGACTTTCAAATTTAATCGAAACCCAATTTACTTGAAATAAGAAAAATAATATTAACTTTAAATATTTCAAAATATAGGAATCATAATTAAATACCAAAAAAAATTAAAACTAACTACAATTGAGATTTAGGATAACACGTAATGAATAAGTATCGTTTTACATACATCACAAAAAGAACATATCTCACTCTGAGCATAAGTTACTCCTGAACCCTTTTCATATGAATCTTTAGTTAATAAGCAGGCTTCAAAGTTTGTTTTCCAAGGTTTTGTAACCCTCAAAAGATGAACTTCGGTAGGTGACTAATATCATTTAGCTAAAATAGATTGATGGCTATTCTAAATTATTAGGCCATTACAAAATGGCTATTTATGGTTATGTCAGATGAATGATTCAATCTGATAATTATGTCTCATCTCAATACAAGAAAAAAGAAAAAAATTTATCCATTCTAAATCTGAACATGTCAAATTTGCGTTTGACATGTTAATTAGAAAGAGTTTAGAGATGATGTTTATTGAAACAAGCAAATAATGTATTTTTTATACTCACCACCATAATTTATATACTATTTATTTCCAGTAGTTCTTCCCTTTGGCCCAAAGAAAAAAAAAACTAGAATTAAAGAATTGAAGTCAAATTAAAACTGATTTGTATTACATCAATTTTAAGGATTTAGACTCTATAGCTCTATCACAATTGTCGCCACGTACCTATCTTTAAAACTTTAGATGATTTGAAAGGCAGAGTGTGCTGGACTTAAAAATAAATAATCATTGGTTATGGTCAAGCCTTTGAGCTATCCCATGATCGAGATTTAGATAGGCATGATAATGGAAAAGAGAGGGAAGAGATCATAGAGCGAATCGCTCATCCAACTAGTCTTGGATGGCCACCACGTAGTGGCCATAAACTTGGAGTCACCACCGATCATTTCAGGCTAGGCAGGATCGGATGCCTACTAAAAACAATATTCTAAGTTACAAAACTCAAAACATCGATTCCTAGGTCTACAAAGCTCCAAGATTAGTTGGTTGGGTTTAGGAGTTGGTTACACGCGGAGAAGGATTAGCATCCCCACGATGTCCGAAATCGGTACCTACTAACTATGTCTGTCTTTGGTCTTGGTTAAATCAGTTCCATTTAGTCTTTATTTAGATATAATCCTCTTAAATGCATGAAGTTTTGGTGGAAATTACAAATCTAGGTTTTTAAAGAAAATTAGATCACCTATGCACCTCAGAGATGTGAGGAACATAAGGATTTTTGTGAAAACAATGTTTGAATTAGATTTAAAAAATTGGATGTTTCGTATTAGGCACTGGAGAGATACCAGCACAAAACATCACCTTGTAAATTTTATTGAAAAAACAAATTTTAAACATGAATTTACGATAATCATTACAAAAGGAAACGTGATACTAAGATGAAAAAAGAGAAATATAATAATATCATAAACAAGCAATTACAACCAAAAGAACATCAAAAAGGAGGGACGATCAAAATGTATCTCATAATTGCCTTCGATTATTAAAGAATAATTGGGATGGCAATTTTAAAGATAGGTATGGATTCAATGGTGATTGGAGGAACAAAAATGATTTTAATCAATGAAGTTTGAGGCACTCGAAAGAGAGAAAATTTTGAATTTTTTCAAGGTAAAGCGGGGTTGGAGTATCCCTTCAGAGAGCTGGGGTTAGAGTATCTCAAAAGATAGAGTTAGGAAAATATGTAAGAATAAAGAGAAAATTTGAATCTTTAATTAAAAATGAGGCTGGAGTATCCCTTCAGAGTAGTGGGGTTGGAGTATCCCAAGGATAGCATTAGGAAAATATTTAGGAATAAAGAGATTTTAGATTTTTAATTAAAAATGGGGTTAAAGTGTCCCCTTGGAGCAATGGAGTTAAAGTATCTCCACTAACAAAAATTTTGATATGAAATCCTTTTTTCTAGCCTTGATCCCAGTCAAAAGGGGCTAACGTTATGAAGGAACCAACCAAATGCATTTTGAGACATTCGAACACCTCGATAAAAGGAGATTCAAAGAATAAGTTGAAAACAAGGGACAACATTGTGTAACCTCTATTCCTAAATTTTTTTGGGTGCATCCAAAGACTTTAGAGGGTAAATAAGGTACCATTGGAAAGGTAACTTGATAAGGTTTAATATAAAAATATTGCAAAAGTATCCCTTTAGAGTAGTGGGGTTGGAATATCCCAAGGATAGAGTTAGGAAAATATTTCAGAATAAAGAGATTTTAGATTTTTAATTAAAAATAAGGTTGAAGTGTCTTTTTGGAGCAATAGAGTTGGAGTATCTCCACAAGTGAAAATTTTAATATGAAATCCTTTTTTTTAGCCTTGATCCTAGTCAAAAGGGGTTGATGTTATGGGGGGAACCAACCGAATGCATTTTGAGACATTCAAACATCTCAATAAAAGGAGATTTGAAAATTAAGTTGAAAATAAGGGACACTATTGTGTCACCTCTATTACCAAATTTTTTTGGGTGCATCTGAAGACTTCAAAGGGTTAATGAGGTACCATTGGAAAGTTAACTCGATAAGGTTTAATATAAAAATATTCCAAAAATCCTAAAAAATCACTTTCTAGGTAGAATTAATTTTTGAATTTAAGTTCGTCTCGACACTGGCAGCATTTACAAGGAAAATGGCATGATGGATATTGGAAAATCATTCCAAGCTTATCTGGAATTGTTAGATCATGAACAATACCTTTTCAAAAAGGGAATTTTTTGAACTTTTTGGAATAATATTTAAAAATTTTCATAAAAATCATTTGATGGGACAACATGGCCCAAACAAAATGTTGCATGGTGGTTCTAGGAGTTCCTGATAACAAAGGTTCGAAAAACCATAACTCCCTCGTCTGGGATGATCTGAGAGCAAATAAGATAGCATTAGAAAGGTAATTCAATGCTCTTTAAGGGAAAAATATTAGAAAAATATAAAGAAATATTTTGTGGTTCCAAAATGATTTTTCAAATTTAGACTATAGTGTTGTTAGAGCAAAAAGAGGGGGTTATTCGATATTCTGGTTTTCTTGAGGGTTGAATTCAATTTATGGACATTTGAACGTCCATAACGCAGAGGAAAGAATGACATGGACATCACAATTTCATTCCATAATCCTAGAGTAGTTTGGGATGATGAAACAACCTATTGACCATGCCATGAAGGTGTTATACTCGAGATCAAGGCTTAGTATTTTTTCAACTAAAGGAGGTTATGTTTGCTTAAAAAATAGCATCTTTAAACTTCTATTATCATGAATCCGAAGCTAAAATGTTTGCTTTGTCCCCAAGATTGGAAAACTAATTTTATGAAAACATTAAACCCATGCTATTTTTCATCTATTAGAGGTAACATGAACTTAACTTGGGGATTTCTTTTAAAAACCAGATTTTTAACAAACAAGCATGCATCTTAACAAAAATAACATGCACTAAGATGAACAAGGTCTAAACATGCAAACACACATAAGTGACATATTAACATGGAAATAGGTGACAAAAATGTGAGAAGATGACAGATAAGGTGCATGAACATACTTAAACAAAGAAATGCAAGCTAAAGTTGTCAAGACAACACTTTTATGTCATTAAACTCCTTAAAACACAAGAAAATGCATGGATATACGTAAAGCATGTTAAGGTGAACATTTAAGCATGTGTTAAGCATATGAAAATAGATGAAACATGAAAAAAAATGCATAAATAAGGGGCCATTTTGATAGCAGAATAAAAGATGAGATATTTGGCCTATTATGCAACATCACGCATCAAGTGAACATCAACACTCTAAGACTACCACAAACAAGATAGAAATAATACATGAGAACCTTAAAAGGGTCATGGTAACATGGAAAAGTCACTAAAAGGATGAAAATGCTAAAAAATCAGAGAATATGCAAAGTCAAGTGGAGAAAATATACCAAAACTTTCAAGCTTCAGCCTTTTCTCTTGGTAGCAGTTTTAAACTTCACTTTTTTAGGGTTGAACAACAAAATAGTTATGAAAAAGAGGGGCTTTTTAGTTAGGTATGGATAAAGGGAAGTTTTGAGAGGGAATATGAGTGAAATAAAGATTTTTTGAAAGACTTTTACTGATGGTTTTAAAAGGATCCAAAAATGGCAAAGAGGTTTTAGTTTTTTGGTAGTTGGGGAATATTGAAGGAATGATTAGAAGTAAGAGTTTTCTACTGGGAATCTTTTTTTTCTTCTTGTTGGTTGATTGATGATCTTCAGCTGAGTCTAAGGTTGGCTTATATGGCCATGTGGATATGAGACAAAAGATAATAATGTAAAGGATTTTGGGGTTTGGCATATGTACTCCATGCAGAGGTTAGGTACAGTGCTTAGCTGCCATGTAAACCCATTAGTTTGCTCAGCAAAAATAATAGATCTAGACTACATTATGCAGTTGAGCATTGGGTAAGTTTAACTTTACCTTTTGATAAATTGCCTAATGTCATGAAATGTCCCTTGTTATTGGCTGTTTAGAACTCAAAATTTTGTTTAAATCTAATCACAAACCCAAGGATGAAGCCTGGTATGAATTTTGATGATTTTTGGTGCAAAAAACATGTTTGAATCAGGTTTTGAATCAATGGTGTAGTGACTGAATGGCTCAAACTAGGCAAACATGCCTTGGTGTATTGATGCAAAACATGCTGTATCGATACAGAAGGTACTTTTTACCAGTGAGTATCAATACAATGAGCTATGTATCGATACTAAGAGCAAAAAATGTTTTCAGTCTCAAGACCTAGAGGCATGTATCGACACTTCATGGACTTGTATCGATATTCACGCTTGTGTATCGATACATTTTGCTAGAAATCACAACTTTAGTTGCTGTCAAGTTTGTATCGATACAAACATGCCAGGTTTCGACACCACATCCAAGGTCTTGATACCAAACCCTCTTGTATCGATCCTACATGTGAGAATTCAAGTTTTTGGCATCGTAAAGCCTTGTATCAACACTTAATGCACCAATATCAGTTGCACGTACCTGTAGCTTCTTGAGTTACCTTAACTTAGTCATAAATAGTAGGAAATCGATCCGTGTATCCATCTGAATGACCTTGGTGACACCATGAAAGGTGGCCTTCAATGCCTTTTTTTAATATTTTTCTTCAATACAACCATAGGCATTTCAAACTTTCCCAAAAATAATTTTCGCCTGGCGCCATGTCACCTAATAGTGCTTGGTGACACTACACCCGATAGTTGTTCATCAGTTTTTATTTTTATTTTCTAATTTTATCATCTTTCACCTAAGTTTTAGGATGCAAAAAACTAGCTCAAACAAAATGAGATGTCTATAATTGCCTCTTTTTGGCCATTGCTAAGTATTAGGAACAGGATAAAGACAAATATACACCATTTTGTTAAGATAAGATAATGGATTCATGCGCCTATAGATAAGTAAAGAGTTATTTAGTATCATGTTGAGATGGGTTGAATAGCTTGTAGAAATAAAGGTTTTAACGAATTTTATAGGGTTTGACCACTCTACTAGGTTATTTTTTAGGTTTAATCCCAAATAAGTGCCATAAGCTTATATGGGCTTTGAGGTAGGTAAAGTAAGACATTTAGCTCTTTGTGGACTATGGTAGACAAGTGCCACCAGCATGTATGGGCTTTAAGGTAGGTAAAGAAAAATGTCCAGCTCTTTGTGGACTAAGGTAGATAAGTACCACCAGCTTATATGGGCTTTGATAAGCATTCTGCTTTTTGAAGGCTGAGGCAAATAGGTGCCACCAGCTTATGTAGGCTTTGATAAGCATCTTGCTCTTTGAGGACTGAAGTAGGTGGGTTCCACCAACTTGTGTGGGCTTATATAAGCATCCTACTCTTTGAGGACTGAGGTAAATAAGTGCCACCAGCTTGTGTGGGCTTTGATAAGCATCCTGCTCTTTGAAACTAAGGTAAGTGGGTGCCACCAGCTTGTGTGGGCTTAGATAAATGTCCTACTTGTTGAAGACTGAGGTAAATAAGTGCTACCAGCTTGTGTGGGATTTGATAAGCATGCTACTTTTTTAGGATAAAGGTAGGTGGGTGCCACTAGCTTGTGTGGGCTTAGATAAGCGTCCTGCTCTTTAAGGATTAGAAGAATATGAGTTTGGGATACTTCTCTTAGATTATTTTCAATGACATCGTGAGGTTAAAGATACTTACTTGAGGCCTTTTATGGTTTTTCAAAATCAAAAAGCTGTACCTTAGATTCCCTATGAATTTGACTCCTATATATGGAAGCTGGTAATTATAGGATGTTAAATGCCATATAATGCATGGGGATGTAAGTGCATGCCTAAATGAATTTAAAGGCCTAATTCAATGGTTGGTTTTAGCCCTTTTTCGCTTGAGTAAGGTGGCCTTTTGCCTAGAGTTTGTCAACCTTACTTTAAATTTCTAAAGGTTTTGAGAGTTAAGGTCATCCTTAGTTTAAAGGTACGAAAGGTCTATGATCACTTACTAGAAGGAGGTTTTGAACATATTTTGAAGATGTAAAGTCCTAAGGTAAGACCGATTGTGGCCTCAAGAGTTCATTTTTAGACATGCAACCAAAATTCCTACAAAGTTCTATCTTTCCAAGTAATGCTAGGAAATCCTGTTATCAATTTTGTCCATTTATAAAGCATTAGCAATTAAAGGATAAACATGATGCAACATGGAATATGGGGTTACAAAAAGGTTTTATGAGAAATCAAGTAATTGTATTTTCATTCAAAGAAAGAGGTACAAGTTATGATAAACTTATGAGAGTGCGAAAGATTTTGAAATACAAAAGAGGTAAGAGAGGTCTCCTAGTCAGTTGGCTCTGATGCTGATGACATGAATTCTCCACTGAATGCTTTCAGAGATTTTCCCTCAAGTAGTTAAACCTTGTGGTGTTGGTCAAATTATAAAAAAATTCCTCTGATTGCCCCATGGTGGGATGAAGGCCTTAAAATTAGGTAATTTTCATTTTTCAAGTGTAGATGTGGATGAGGTTGGTCAGTATAAAACAGGTGGATTAGGTCTAGTTTAGTGTCTTGATAAGAGTTGTGAATGTACGAAAACTTGGTTTTGGGTTGGTGATGGTTTAGCTTGATTTGGTTTGAAGGATCTAGTCACTTAAGCCACCCTCTAGGGTTTTTAACTTAAGCTTATCCTTTTTTTTAGATAGTGGAAGGAGAAAGAGAAATAGGATCCTATTTTGGGTTTTCATCCTAAAATCCTTTTAAGCATAATAGTTCTTAACAAAATCAGAGTTCA
Source organism: Adansonia rubrostipa (assembly GCA_038381775.1). Lineage (NCBI taxonomy): Eukaryota > Viridiplantae > Streptophyta > Magnoliopsida > Malvales > Malvaceae > Adansonia > Adansonia rubrostipa. The sequence continues at coordinate 14,943,919 of JBBYHM010000006.1, forward strand.
CAAGGTTAGGTAGGTCACTGCCGCCCATGTCGATTAAGATTAAGGTACTTTTAGAAAATACACATTTCACCATATACGACCCTCCCCAATTTGGGGTCTATTTTCCTCGAGCGTCTTTATAGATTGAGAGAATTTGTTTGAGCACCAAGTCACCTTTTTGAAACTAATGGGGCCAAACCTTTTTATCATGGGCTCTCATCATGCACTTTTGATACATCTGCCTATGATAGATGGTTTTGATTCTTTTCTTTTTAATGAGACTAAGCTATTCATATCAAATTTTAAGCCATTCAGCTTCCTCAAGTTATGATTCCATTAAAACTCTGAGTGATGAAATTTTAACCTCGATAAGTAGGACAACCTTCTTACCATAGACCACGAAAAGTATGGTAGCACCTATAGAAGTTCATACAGTAGTGCGATAAGCATGCAAAGCAAAAGGCATTTTTCATGACAATCTTTATACGTCTTAGCCATCTTTTCAACAATCTTCTTGATATTCTTGTTGGCTGCTTCAGCTGCCTCATTCATTTTCAAACAGTATGGGATAGTGTTTCAATTTGAATCTTGAACAGAGAGTAAACTGTTTGCATCATTTTGTTTTTTAGGCAGCATGCATTATTAGTAATGATTTGTTTAAGAAGACCATATCTATAGATTATATCCCGTTTGACAAATTTGCATACAACAGATATGGTGACATTGGCATAAGAGGTTAACTCTACCCATTTGGTAAAATAATCGATTGTGACCAAAATAAAACGATGCCCACTAGAAGCCTTAGAGGTAATTGGTCCAATCATGTCCATGCCCCATATAGAAAAAGGCCATGGAGTTGTCATAACATGTTGGGGTATTGGAGGGACATGGATTTTGTCAGCATAGATTTGGCATTGATGGCATTTTTAACATAATCCATGCAGTCATTTTTAAGAGTCAACCAATAGTAGCCTGATCGCATGACTTGTTTGGCCATTCAGTGTCCGTTAGAATGAGTACCATAAATTTTTTTATGAACTGCTTCAAGTATTCATTTAGCTTTGGAGGCATTCAAGCATCAAAGTAGCACCTAATCCTAGCCTTTCTCGTACAAAATCCCACCATCCAAAATGAAGCTCATAGTTAATCATCGGATGGTTTTGTTATTATTTTTGGTGGCATCTTTTGGGTATCGTTGATCCTTGATGTACTGAAGGATGCCATGATACCATGGCAAGCCGTCCTTCTCTTTTTCAACATTCTGACAATATGCTGGGGCTGTATAGATACCCATTTGAATAAGAGCAATGTTTGATTCTTGATTGACTTTGAACATGGATGATAAGGTGGCCAAGGCATTAGTAATTTGGTTTTTGTCTTGAGGTAGACACTGAAAGCCAATATCATCAAACGCTTTTCTAAGTTTCGAGATCAAATTACCATTGGTGACCAATCTAGCATCACACATTTGCCATTCCCTTTTCAGTTGGTAAATGATAAGGGCTGAATCTCCAAACTCTTGCAGTGTTTGAATGCCCCTTTCAATGGCTGCTTGGAATCCTATGACGCAGTGAAGGGGTAGTGGTTTCCATCAGGTGAGATAAAAATTAGCCCAATTCCATGCCCCAACACATTTGAAGCCCTATTGAAGTACATTTTCCAAAATAAGCCACACTCGATAATGTTCTCTGCCTCAGATATGCACAATAAATCTTTATCAGGAAAATCGAAGTCTAAAGGTTGATAGTCATCTATTACCCGACTTGCCAGGAAATCTGCTATTGCACTACCTTTGATGGCTTTCTGATTTACCTACACAATGTCATCTTGAAAAGTAGGACTTGCCACCTAGCTAACCTCCCTAACGAGCCGAGAGCTTCGCATAAATACTTGATGGGATCAAGTTTAGCAATTAGCCACATAGTATGGTACAACATGTATTATCTTAATGATGCGGGGTGGAGATGATAGGAATAGCTAGAACACAAAAGAATTGAAAATAGTTGAGAAAGATAATGCTGTAAAGAGATTTAGGCTTTAAAAAGAAACCTTTTAGATATAGTAATAGAATAATAATCGAATACATAGTACCAACTACCTAGATGCATATAAATAGACTAGAACTCCTACTCCTACAAGACTTTTGATTCCTGGAAGAAAACTAGTTAAATTTAATCATAAAGCTTATCCTAAAGTAAAATAAACCTTTTATCCTAAACAATAATCTAATTAAACTAGAATTCTTAAAATAAAAATATAAACTTTATCCTAAATAAAATCTTAAATGAAATAAAATTGTTATTTGTCAATGCTCCTACATCATTCTCCCTCAGTTGAAAAAGTGGTAATATATACTAAAAAAACTTTACACGTTCCATACTCTTTAGACATCCACTAATGGTAAGTACTCTTAAGAAACCTTTCCTTCCTCAAGTAAACTAGCACCAAATCTTCTTTTTCCAATTCCTTAAAATGCACATTTTGATTGGCAATAGTTGCATAAGCCTTTTTGCTTTTGTTTAAAGCTTCTTGTACTTCTTCATGGACCTTTTGAATGTGATCAACAAAAGCTTTTCCATTATCACTCACCCTAGCTTCTTGAAAGCTCTTCATTGGTGGTAAACCCTGTAGCAAGTTGTCACTAACTGACAAAGCAAACTCTTCCAACAACTTTTGAATTACAATAGGTTATTCTTTAAAGTTCTCATCACTGCTAGATTTATTGGTAACCTTACTGGCTTTATTTTTCAAATCCACTTTATCATCTTGGCTAGTGGTAGTCATCACCCTTTTGATCATTAAGGATTCTCCTTGTGCAAGGTATATATCTACATATTCCTTATCGTGATTATATTCATCATAAATTGGATCTGGCAGTTCTAGATCTTCTTCTTCAAAATAAGTTTCTATAATGGCTCTACATTCTAAGTAGTCTTCCTCGGGTAACTCCATATGGAAATCATTCACTTAGATTTTTACTCGTCCTCTAGTTAACTTGAGAGCATGCAATAGTCGATCTTCCAATCTACCTTGTACTGCAAAGTTTGCAAGTCCAACATTATGTAAAGGGTTCTCGGGCTCTCTTTCATCTAAAACATCTTCAAGACCACTTTTTGGTAGGTTAAAAGATTATGTTCACCTTCTGGTATCTCTATTCGAGCTCCCACATCTATTTGTTGGTGCAAAACTTGTACAGCTTACAACAAATCCTTCACCATGCACCTCAACTCAATCAACTCTATTTGCTGTTCTTGATTCCCTCTTCCACGGCCCCTTGCACTTCCTGCCATGGCTTTGATTACCAAATTGATGTAGGATGGAGACGATAAAAATGGCTAGAACATAAAAGAATTAAAAATAATCAAAAGATAACACTGTAGAGAGATTTAGGCTCTAAAAAGACACCATTTAGATATAATAAAATAATAATTGAATACATTGTACCAACTACCTAGATGCATATAAGTAGACTAGAACTTCTACTCCTATAAGACTTTTTATTCCTGGAAGAAAACTAGTTAAACTTAATCATAAAATTTATCCTAAAGTAAAATAAACCTCTTATCCTAAACAATAGTCTAATTAAACTAGAATTCTTAAAATTAAAAAATATAAACTTTATCCTACACAAAATCTTAAATGAACTAAAACTATTATTTGTCGATGCTCCTACATCACTTAACCTTCAAGCCATCCAAGCTAAAGCACAGCATAACTTCTCTATAAATGAATAATTATTTTAATATTCTGTGAACTTCTTGCTCAAGTAGTAAATAGCTTATTCCTTCTTGCTTGACTTGTCATGTTGAACTAATACACAGCCCATCGACTTTTTAAAAACTGATAGATACAGGTTTAATGATCTGCGAGGCACTAGTGGCATAAGTACTAGAAGATCCAAAAGGTAATGCTTGACCTTATCGAAAGCTTCTTGAATTTCTTCATTCCATTCTCTAGGATTTTGTTTTCAAAGCAGCCGAAAGAATGGATCACATTTGTCCTTTAACTAAGACATGAATCAGGCTATATAGTTCAACCTTCCTAAGAGGCTTTTTACTTCTTTTTGAGTTTGAGGTGGCGGTAAATTCTAGATGGCCTTAACCTTATCGGGATCCACTTTTATTCCTTTCTTCTTTATAATGAACCCCAATAATTTGCCAAATGTTATGCCAAATATGCATTTGGCAGGATTTAACTTGAGTTAATATTTACGTACCCGTTTGAAGAGTTTTCATAGGTTGGCAGTGTGTTCACTCTCTTTTGGTGATTTGGCAACATGTCATCCACATAGACCTCGATTTTTTTATGCATAAGGTCATGGAACAATGTTACCATCACCCTTTGATAGGTTGCCCTGGTGTTTTTGAGCCTAAAAGGCATCACTTTACAGCAGAAAGTGACCCACATGGTTACCAAGGTGGTCTTTATATTTTCATTTACAAAGTAATATTTTTATTTTTAAGTAAATTTATTATTTTATTTGTTTAAAACACTAAGAAAAATATTATCTAAAGTTAAATTTGTTAAAAATATTTTTTGTATTACACAAAACATCAAGTCCAACTATATGTAGAAATTATAATATCATGTTTGTGTATTCAATTATTATTATATTAAAATTAAATTTTAAGTATGAAATAAGTATAATAATATATTATACATGATTATTTTATAATAAATATACTAATGTTTTTTTATTTTTATGGTTAATTAGTATAAATAAAATAATGATATATAGTACTAAAAACTATTTAATTCATATTTAATATGTTTCAAATAAATTTTATTTCATAATCTAATTTAAAGATCCACTATTAATTAATTTAATCGATAATACATTATTGATATAATTGTCATAAAATTATAAATATTTTTTAGATATTAAATATTTTTATTTAAGAAAAATTTGATCATTTAATTATACTTTTATTTTAAATAAAATATTATAATTATAGTTTGAGTTTTTTTGGTTTCAAATTTAGGTTTTTACGAGCTTTGAATCAGATCAATTTTTTTTTTAAGTTTGAGCCTTAATGGATTTGAGCCTTTATGAGTTTCGATCATGCTTATTTTAGGGTTTTTCGAGTTTAAATTTTTCAAACTTAGACTTTTTTGGGTTTGAACTTTTTTGAGTTTGAATTTTCTTGGGGTTTAAGCCTTTGACTTTTTTAAGTTAACTCAGATCAGATCGACTTAAACAAACTTTCAGGTTCAGGATTACTTTACCAGCTCTATTAGATACGTATTTTCATATAAATATACTTTAGGGATTTTTTATATTTTTGTATGCGATATAGATTAGGGGCATTTTTATAATATTTTTGCAGTACACTTTCTTTTATTTTGTATTATTGTATTATACTTGCATAATTTTGATGCTTTAAATTGCTATGATGCATCATTTAGTAATTGAGAGGTCACTAGAATTGTCAATGTACCCAATCTTTTCATACGTGTGCCAATATATATGTATGTATATGTTATATATATAATATATTTTTTATATATAAATACTTTTTATATATCCAATATTTTTATTTAAAAAAATTTGACCATTTATTTATACTTTTATTTTAAATAAAATTTCATAATTATAGTTTGAGTTTTTTAATTATAAATTTGAGTTTTTAGGAGCTTTGGATCTGATTGATCTCAGTTTCAAGTTCGAGTCTTAATGGGCTCAGGCCTTCACGAGTTTATCATGTCAGTTTTGAGGTTTTTCAGGTTCAGATTTTTTTCAAACTCTAATTTTTTTTGTGTTTGATATTTTTTTTTTAGGTTTGAGTTTTTAACTTTTTAAGTTAACTTGAATTAAATAGACTCGGATAGACCTTTGGGTTCAGAATTGCTTTGCCAGCTCTATTAGATATGTATTTTTATATAAATATATTTTATGGATATTTTATATTTTTGTATGTGATACAGATGAGGGGCATTTTGATAACATTTTTGAAGTATGCTTTCTTTTATTTTTGTTTTATTGTCTTATACTTCCATAAGTTGGATGCTTTAAATTGCTAAAATGCATCATTTAATATTTGATAGGTCACTCGAATTGTCAATTTACCTGGTTTCTTCAGATGTATATATATATATATATATATAAACAACTTGTGTGTACTTTTTTGTTAAATAGTAAGACTTTTTCTTAGTAGAACTATGTAGTGTTAAAATATGAAATACAAATATAACATAAAATAAGTAAAATACAATATAACTACATAAATATATCAAAATTTATATAATATAAATTATTAACGTATTAAAATTAATATAAATATAAAATACTTTAAATATAATCGTGACGTAAATTATGACACAAATACACTAATTACTACATCTAATATAGAGGTATTAATGGGTTGGGCTGACATTCCAAATTAGAAAGCCCACTCAATATTCAAGAGGATTTGGGCAAAAAATTAGGTTTAAACTTAAAAGTAAAGCCTATTTAAAAAATGGGTTAAGTCTTAGCTCCAATATTCAAGGTTCAAGTCTGGTTCAACCTCACCTTTTTCAATTATATAACATATACTATTTTTTATTTATATATATTATAGAAATATATGTCATATAAAGAATAAATATATAAATTACAGTATAAATTTAAAAAAATGTTAATTTAGTTCTATTTTAAAACTTAATAAAAAATTATTAAATTACTAAAAATTAAATTTTAAAAGATTAAAAATATAATATAGATGGATATAAGCGGGCTTGGACTACCTATTTATAAATATATGCGAACTTAAACAAAATTTGAAGCTCATATTGAAAATCGAGCTAAACTTAAATAAATATGAATAATATTAAAATTATACTGAAACTCAACCTAAATCTGACCTGATCAAGCCTATAAGTACCTTTTTCTAGAATTACGAAGTATGATTTCTCCTATATTTTATTGATAAAGAAAATAAAGTTTGGCATTAAACGCCTATTGCTGATTTTCAATCCTCGGACACTACCAATATTTCAATCCGTTTAAATCACTAGTTGTATGTTACAAAGGTGGATATTCCTTAAAGTTTGGATGGCGTCGCCCCCCTCTCCCAAAGTTTGTAAAAATTTTTAGTATTTATATATATTGATGTTAACTAAATTTAAATTAACTTATTTCTAATTTATAATAAATAAATGAATAAACGTGAAGAATCTTTTGAACTAATCAAAATATCCATTAGTGTTATTATAATATTGATTTTGACATTTTATATATTTTTATTATTAATAAGATTTATCACATTTATAAATAAGAATTCTAATTCTATTGAAAAAGTTTGGTTAAATCCGTTTATTCAATAATATGATTCGTCAAACTTATAAATAAAATTCTAATTCTATTCAAATATTTTAGTTAAATAAATTTATTTAATAATAAATAAAAAGACCTAAAATTTGTGTTGAATTTTATCTTTGAAGTTATTGTTTTCCTTAACCCGAAAAGGTAAAAAGAAAAACTTACATTAATCTAATTTTAAAGATTAATTCAAATTTTAATTATTATATAATATGTAACTTTATATTCAATATATAAAATTTTACAAACAAATAAGTTTTTTATAATATAAAAATAATATTTATTTCATTTTTATTTATGATTTTATATTAATAAATATAAATAAAATTTATCTTTGAAAATTTTAATATCATGATAATTATTTTAGAAACACACAAGTAATAGAATATTTTAGATAATGCTTTTAAAAATTATTAGTAGAACTCATTGCAGTTAAACTTTTAATGGTTTATATAATAAAATATTTAACTTATATTCTCTTAATATTTCTTTATAATTATAAATTGATAGAGCAATTTTTTATTTAATATATTTTACTGTGTCTCACTTTTGATTATATGTGCCTGCACCTTTCAATGAAAAGTTATTGAACATTTACAATATTAATGAATGATGGATTATTTTCAAAATATTTATTATATTTTATGATGGCTTATAATCCTACCATTGTTTCAATCTATTTCTATTAAAGATTTTATTAATTTCTTGCAAATTGAAATTGCCAAACTTAATACAACTTAATATAGTGTTTACTTTTCATTATAAAAAAGTGATATTAGATTTTAGATTAAAATTTATACTTTAAAAATAAATTAAATTTCAAGATAATTAACACTTAACATCACATGCATTGAATATGACATAATGGCTAATATATATAAGTATGAATGTAAAGAATTTTTTGAATTGATAAAAAACCCCCATTGTTATTCATTGTATTACTAATTTTTCCATTTTAAATAATTTTTATTATTAATAAGATGTATCATATTTATAAATATGAATTTTAATTCTATTGAAACACTTTGATAAAATGAATATTTTTGATAATAAAATTTATCACATTCATAAATAAAATTCTAATCCTATTGAAAGACTTTGGTTAAATGAATTTATTTAATATAAATAAAAGAGTTAAAATTTCAATTGCTTTATCTTCAAAGTTATAGATTTTATCTACCTAAAAAATAAAAGCAAGTTATATTAATCCAATTTTAAATATTAATGCAAATTTTAATTATTTATATAATATGCAACTTTATATTAAAAATATATAATTTTATAAATAAATAATTTTTTATAATTGTAATAATTTTAATTATTTTATAAGTCGTAATATAATTTAATTTATTCTTATTTATGATTTTGTATTGTAAATATTAAGAAAATTTATCATTGAAATTTTCAATGCATGCTAATTTAAAAAAAAAATACTAGAATACTTTAGATAATACTTATAACAATTAATTATAGGTGGAACTCTTAAGAACTTAATTTTGTCTAACAACAATTGTAAAGTTAGTGTTCACTAATTAAATAAATCTTGTGTAATTATAAATATTATGACAATTTTTTTAATTTATTCATCACATAAATTGTGAAAAATGTTTGAGAGCTTTGATTTTTTTAGCATAGGTAATTGTTCATGATTTTTTTATTTAGTTGGCAAGTGTAGACACCTTATTTTGTCTGGGCTAATTTTTCACGATTCGAGCATTTTTGACTCGTCCACCATTGATCAAAAACTTAATTTTAACTCATTTCTTTGCATCCGAAAAGATTAAAACCCATATCATATTACGAATTTAGACTTTTGAATTAATCAAAACATTTTTTTTAAAGTCTAAATTAGATCAAAAAGGTCAATATCACATGATCACCCTACTTCCTAGTTTGTTGACAAGATCACCATCAGCCACCCTATTTGCTGGAAAATCATTTTAGCATTTAAACCAGCCACCCTATGTCCATCATATTGGCTACAAGTTGCTCCCTACAGCCACTCTATAGCCACCAAGCTGATACCACTTTGTCCCCCTCGAGAAATAGCCAAAAACACCTCCAAATTGGCTTCAAAATGCTGGTTTAAAGGGACCACTTCTATCTCAGCTAGGAAAGGTTAGATTCCAACTCATTTTCAACTTACAAAACCATTCCTACACCAAGAAAACCAGAATCCCGTAGCTCTTCACCTGCCAGCCAAAAACAGCCCCGAAACACTCTTTCCCCAACCATTACACATTCTAAAAATCACCCTCATCCATACCAGAACCAAAACCTCATTATTTCTCTCTTTTTCTTGCTTATTAACAAC
>JBBYHM010000006.1:14962022-14972670 GCA_038381775.1 Adansonia rubrostipa
GGTGTATATGATATATATATATATATATATATATATATATATATATACATATATATATAGATATATGTATATGTAAAGCCAAAACAACGGGATTTCCCTCCGTGCCGACAAGAACAATTATTTACTTGGGTGATAGATACAAGCCAGACATATGCTAAGCTTTATTCTCATACACATTGAATTTTTAGTAATTTAATATTATCTAATTATTTATTTGATTTAAAAATTAAACGTTTAAATATATATAAAAAATGACAATACTCTTAACTGATATAGTAGAGATATCAAATAATTCGAAACTTTATATTGATAATAAGTATTATTATATTACTAAATATAATGATCAACTTATTAAAATATTAACCATAAAAAATTATAAAAATATATGAAATTAATTAATTTTATACTAATATAAATAGATTCTCATCAAGATTAAAATATAATTCAAGTTTCAATATTATAATTTCATATACAAACAAAGAAAAGATGCACTTAGAATAAAATAATGTTAAGCAACACTTACTTTGCTTGCGCAAAGGAAACAGATATATTTTTGAAGTTCATCTTGTAGCGATTTAACCACAACTTTGGGTTAATAAAAAGGAGAGTAAGTCAAGAAACAACAAGTGCTTTCCCTCTTCTTCGAAGGGAAAAAAAAGAAAAGAAAAGAGAAGAATATTGTTTTGCCTTCCGTTAAAGCATAGGATTATTAAAAATGTTAAAGATAATGCTTTGATGATTTTGTTAATTTTTTTTCCTTCCAAACAGAACTTTAGAATCTTACCTTTAATATATGCATGGAATATTTTTTTTCCCTTCCTTTTATAAATGGAAAGGAAAAGGACCATAATTAAGATAGTTTTAGTATGTTAATCAATATTTACATATTAAAAAATATTAAACATTGAAACAACTTCATAATTACTTAAATCATAATGCAAAAATTAAATAATTATTAGTATTTTATAACATATTATTTATTAATATAATATTTTTTTTCAAATAGAATCGAATCTAAATTTTTATTTCACTCAAAAAATACTATATGCTATTTAAAAATAAAATTTTAAAAATAAAAAAAATGATATGGGCAAATGACAGGAATTGAACTTACACATGATGGATTCACAACCTATACGATTAGATTGATTGCGTAAAACTCACGGTAGTAACAGAACCAAAAAAAGTATACAGAAAGGACAGTTCTTTTCTTTTTATTATACTAGTATTTTCTATTCTATTAGTATCAAATTAGTATTTTTTTTCATATTTCAACTTCTATGAAGTTTCTTTTTTTGTTATAGTTGATAAAAATCGTTTTTTGAATGAGGCAATACGTAAAAAGCTTATTTTTTTCTGATATTTTGTTGACAAGCATATTTATTTACTAGTGGGTAACCAGCTTAACCAATGGTGGTGTGTTTCAATTTTACAATAGAATTTAGAAATAATCATGTGGAAGGCAATTTAGAGAGGCTTAATTCAAAGACTATATAAAAGTAGTTCTAACCAAAATATATGATTGCTTAGGTTAAAGTTTAGACAATAACATTTAGTTGATTGTGGAAACATAATTTTCAAGTACTAGAAGTTGTCGCAGTATGCTTCTTTTAAAACTACGATATAATTTGTTGCTTTAACTTCTTATCTTTTTATCAAGGTAGATAATTATACGATGACCAGAAATCATTGTAAAAAAAATTTAACAACGACAAGATTTTGCAACAACTTTTTCGTTGCTAAATATCAATTTTTGTTGTAATGTTGATTTTACACCAAAGGAAGAGGATACGTACAATAAAAAAAATATATATTCAACAATTGAAAGAAAAGGTTACATAGCCACACTGTTCAATTGGTACTTAAAGCAGACTACCATGGCTGGAAAAAACCGAAAAAATCAAAAATTGATTTGAATTGTAGTATTTAGTTTGATTTTGGTTCTGGTACAAATAACATGTAAGTATATTTGATTCGGTTTTTGGGTTATAAATAAATAAGATTCTAACAAATTGAATTCTATTTTTTAATTGGTTTTTATTTTTATAATATAAAAATAAACATTTCATTTCTAAATTACGGATAAAACTTTAAAATACTATACAATAATAATAAATTTAAGAAACCAATGAACCAAACTAGAACTCAATTTGAATCAGTTTCGACTATAGATGCTATTCGATTTGGCTTAAAAAAACTAAAATATTATACATTAATCTTATTTTTTGTTTCAAAACAAACTTAACTATTATCGTCTTATAGCTTACACTTCACTTTTTTTTTCTTTTCCAAAACGAATCCATACCATAAAGAGAGAAACACAAGTCAAATATATAAGTTTTAATTTAACGCATAATTACTATAGAATTCTATATACTATCAATGAACCATATGATGCTATTTCATTAATAAATAAAAATAAAAATTAAAAAAATACAAATAATTTTACTTATTAATTGGTAGTGTCATATAATGTACCAACAATCTATAAATTTATATGTTAACATTGTATTAAATTTGAATCCGTCCAAAACAAATTTAAATTTCAAATCAAATAAAGATGAAATAATATGGTCTCTATAGTTGTTAAAAAACAAAGAATCAAAGAAGCAAATGAACATTGATTTTGACTAAATTATAGTACTTTAATTATTATCTCTTGAGAAATTAATTAATCTATTCCAGATATCTCTTTCCACAACCTTGGTTCTCCTCCTGGACAATGTCCCTCACCGCGAACAACAACATTCTTCACTTTGCTAGTATTAAATTTTGCCAATCCTTCTTCTCATAGGCATGCAAGAAGAAATTAATCCAGCGTTTTCGCTTAGTATATTATGCTGTGGAAAGCATGAAAGAACTACCTACGGTTGCCACGATATTAAGCTCAAGAAATCATATGATATTAACTGCTCTTAATGATTGCTATGCTATGCTAATTGTGTTTGATTTGCCTAACTAAACGTGGGGTTGAAAATGCCGCACCGCTCTGCTGTGTTTCTACATGCTCAGTCTGCGATCCGTAGAATCCAATTTTATATCTATAGCTTAGAGATCGGAGGGTAAAACTTTTTGGTGTTGGTCGATAGGTAGTGTGGATAGAAATAGTGAAAAGATAGAAAATTAAAAAGAAAAAAATGGGAAAGAAAAAATGTTTCTTTTCCTAATATAATTAGGAAGAAAGAGGGAAAAGTAAAAAGAAAAAATATAAAAAAGAAAATTAAAAATAATAGATAATTTTATAGTTATACACACTTAACTAATATAATTCTCATCTTTTTTTTTATTTTTTTAAATTTAAGGTGATTTATTTTTGTTAATAATGGTAAAAATCTATAATTTTTTTTTGTGTTTTCTTTCTTCTCATTTTTCTTTCTTACTAATCACACTCAAAATTCATTTTCGATTCACTTTTCCTTCCTCTTTTATCCATCCTTCCACTTATCCACCTACGAAGCATATCCTTGATGTTAAAATTTAAAATTTTTCAATATGTTGATGACTCATTTTTTAGTTTTTATATGTATATTAAAAATTATTTGATTATAATAGTAATTAATTTTAACTTATATATGTAATTTTACAAAAAATGAAAGCTCAAAAACGTTTTATTAACCAAATAAATTTATTGATCATATATACAATGGGTAATTTTACTTGATCTTACATTTTTTTTCCCTATTGGTAAAAGTTTTTGAGATTATGTGCAGTGTCAAGAAACATTGCAGCATGTTATAGATATTAAACATTTGTGTAAGAAGAAGCAAATTCAGATGAGTCATATGAGACTATGTGCCATAAAATATATTTTAAAAACATAAAAATAAAATCAATCAAATTAAAAATCAACAATAGTAATAATAAATTAATAATAATATTCAATGCTTGACGAAGAGGCTTACATAAGCATGGTACATAAGCAAACCCTTCACTTTTATTTTTTTTTTTGGGAAAAAATACAGGTACTATGACGAGGGAAAACAGGTCAAACACTATTCCAAGCAAATTAAAACTTAGATCCAAGTATATATGATAAAACAATATGTGTGTATATATATATATATATATATATATATATATATATATCCGCTCTAATTGTTGGCCCACCAAAACTTTGATTGAAGATTTTTCACCACATTCTTGTCCAATTGGAAAGCCTTGCCAAGAACATCAGGATTAATGGGTGGATTAGATCCAAACACTGCATTAGCTATTGTAATGACACCAGGACTCTGGCTGCTCAAAGCGGCAAAGGCAACAGCATTGGTTTTGCCCACATTGAGCTGGAAGTGAATGAGACCAACCGGGAAAACAAATACATCTCCAGGGTATAGGACTTTTGTGATAAGACGATTATCAGGGTTGGATGTAATGAAGCCAACGGAGAGAGTGCCCTCCATAACGACTAGGATTTCTGTGGCACGAGGGTGAGTGTGTGGGGGGTTTAGGCCACCATATGGTGCATAGTCAATTCGAACTAATGAGATGCCAAGAGTGTTAAGCCCTGGTATTTGGGCAACATTGACAGGAGTCACAGTTGATCCCACTGGATTTGATGTGTTTCTGGGGATGTTGAGCCCTGAATAGAAGAAGTCTTCTGCTTTGGCAAGCTTTGGGTCCTTGCAGAACTTCCCATTAACAAACACTGCATATAAGAAGACATGAAAAAAATTAATATATTATTTCCATATTGTGCCATGCAAAGATTGTAGAAACTTTGCTACTTGCGTTTGAGTTGCTTTATTTTTGTCACGTCTTTGAAGCACAAAGTTTAAGAACAACAGATAAAAACAAAAACATATCACCATCTTTAGGGTCATTGATGGCTACGCAGAAGTCCTGCAGAGGGCTAGGATCCGATGCACAGGCAAATGAGGAAGCCAGAGCCAAGAGCGACAACGCTAGGAAGAAAGGAGCACTTTTCATTGTGATAATGTAATTTCTAGCTTAAATTTTTTCCAAGTTTGATTGCTTTGGAAGGGATGATAAACTTTGCTGGAGAACATATGCCAATTTATAGATTAGAGTCTTTGAACTTGTCTATGTATTTTCAATTTCACGAAGCAAATGAAATATTTACCAAGTCTGCACCATTTTTTTTTCTTTCGTTTTTAAATTTCTGATGAATTGTTCTTCAACTACTACTCATGTCTCTTCCTCGAATTCCCACTTCCTATGCTTACATCAGTAGTTTTGTCATGGAAGTAGTTATTTCTGTCATTAAATTATGTCCTTAATTTTGTACTAATTTAACAAAACTTGATCCATTCATGCGTTGACTTTAGCAAATATCCAAGGTTGCTAAGGCTGCAGGCAAGCACCCCTCCAGTTCCAGGCCGTATAAGATAAAATTAACAATTGTCCTGATTGAAAATATTTTGGCATTTGGCAGCGTTTAAACATAAAATTGCTGGCTCCTTGTGCCACTTCTCATTCAAATATAAAATTCTGCAAATTTTTACACTCATTCTTACATTATACCACGCTGGCATATTTGACTTGATATTGTAAAGATTTTTCATGCATGTAAGAGTATGAACATATATACTAAGAAATATTATCATGCTTTCTGGTGCTTATTGTCCACGTAATGACATGTTCAGGAGTTTTCAATTCCTTAGTTAAAATGTCAAATAGACTGCCATTATGGATTATGCTTTGATTCTGTCTTATCTGTTGGCTAAGAATAACTATTGAAACCTTTAATATAATATATTTTTTTCATCATTTTCTTCTCCTTTCATTATTCTTGTTCAGTATTTTAATCGTAAAATCTATTTCGAGGAGTTCGTTTTTTGCAGGCCGACTAATTAACCTCTCTTTTTAAATCAATTAATTAATATTCAAATAAAACAGCATGCATGGCTTAAGAAGTAGTCATGGAAGAAAAGCCTTGGAAAGATTCTAAGACTTTGTAGTTTTGTATCTCTGAAACGGTTCAATCTGAGGTATGCGAAGGGCACCCTAACACAGTTCAAAAACATTTCTTGTGAAAGTATCCAATATCTTCCATTCTCGAAATTACTACATAAACAACAAAATTTTAATATAAATATTCTGAATAAAATCTGGTAAACGCAAAAGATTAAAAAAAAAAAAATCTTGATTTTGTATCCTTCATGATTAATTCAACTTGCCCTTCATTATTTTCGAGGCTCTTATGCTATTCTTGGAGTGCTTGGTCATTTTTTGCCAACATTTCTTCATTTTCATTTTGAATGTTTGATTTTTTTTTTCCCAGCTTCTCTGAAGATTGTTCATCTACACTTGGGTGTTGTAAGATCAAATGAAAAACAGAAAAGAAAAGAAAAAGAGAGATCCTGATCTGATGCATCACCAATGGCTGTGAATTATGCATCTTTGTAGAGCCTGCAGATATTGCATATTTTTCTTGAGCTCATAATATATATATAAAAAAAAGGTGTAAATTAAATCATAAAAAATGACTGTTTAACATTTTCAGTTTTCACATATAATTATTGATTAATTAGTTTACCATCAAAATGTTGGAGAGAACAGACAAGGCAAAGACAGCCGAGACGAAGGACCTATATATGTTGTAGCTTTGATTAGGAGCTGTCCAGAAGACCAAATTAATTAGCAAATAATGAATTGCTTTGAACTTATCACCAGATTCATGTATAACTTAAGCAGGAAACAAACATTTAAGAAGTACAGATATTAATGAATTATAAATCAGAATTCCAGGCTCTTCTCAGTTTCCTACATGAACTCTAATTTTATTAACTACATCTACAATTCTCAAACCTTTTGCTTCCTGCAAAAGTTATATTTTGGAAACAAGTTAACTCATTTTTTAAGTCCTAGAGGCACGTCCGATTTGACTTTGTCTTCAGCTGAGACAAAAAAAGCTAGCAGAGATATAAACTCTAAAGCCTGAGGTCCACCTTAAAGCTTCGTTGCATGTTGAATGTAATCTGCAAATGGACGCTGTACGTAAAAGTCAACAGAGTAGTTGAATAAACAAACAAAACGTTTTGGTGTGCAAAAACGACCAGTTCCATTGCAAAATATACTGATTTAAGCATGGGAAGATTAAATTCGATGTAGCTGAAGAATGATTCAGTCAGATTTCCTTAAAAATCCAGTAAATCACTATAGACTTGGTAAATCTTTTCATCTGTTTTTATTTTATTTTATTTTTCCAAAATAAAAATGAATTAAAAGAATGAAAATGATAATGACAATGGACCTGTTCAGTGACTGCAATCTATAAATAAGCATGCTTTAAAGCCAGATTTCTCACCCCTCATCAAACAACAAAAATTAGAAGCCTTTAATCAAGTTCAAGACTGCTGCCTACGACAATGAAAGGTGTTCATTTCCTAGTAGCATTTGCACTTTTGGCCTTGGCTTCCAAACTTGCCTCAGCCTCTGACCCCAGCCCTCTTCAGGACTTTTGTGTAGCAATTGATGATGCCAAAGATGGTGGTATGTTCTTTATTTCTCTCTTAGTTTTCTTTGGAGCTTCACCTGCTCAATATGTATTCATTTCAACACTTAAACTGAATAAATATGGCAAATGAAAGTATTTAAGTGTCAAAGTTGTAAGGTAGTAATATTTTTCTTTCCATTTATGCAGTTTTTGTTAATGGCAAGTTCTGCAAGGACCCAAAGCTTGCAACCCCAGAAGACTTTTTCTATTCAGGGCTCAATGTCCCCAGAAACACATCAAATCCAGTGGGATCAACTGTGACTCCAGTAAATGTTGCCCAAATACCAGGGCTTAACACTCTTGGCATCTCATTGGTTCGAATTGACTATGCACCTCACGGTGGCCTAAACCCTCCTCACACTCACCCTCGTGCCACCGAAATCCTAGTCGTTGTGGAAGGCACACTTTACGTTGGCTTTGTTACATCGAACCCGGAAAACCGCCTCATCACCAAAGTTCTATACCCTGGAGATGTCTTTGTTTTCCCAGTCGGTTTGATTCACTTCCAGTTCAACATAGGGAACACCAAAGCTGTTGCCTTTGCTGCTCTCAGCAGCCAAAACCCAGGGGTTATCACCATTGCAAATGCAGTCTTTGGCTCAGACCCTGCCATTAATCCTAATGTTCTTGCCAAGGCCTTCCAGCTCGATCAGAATATTGTTAAACAACTTCAGTCCAGGTTCAGGTGGGATAACAACTAGAGGAATGTTTCTAAACCCCATGAAATCTAAGTAGTAGCTTGTCTGAATAATGTTTAACTTGTCTTTCTCGTTGAATTTAGTATAATTCTTGGGTTTGAAATATAAAATAAAGAGGTTGCTTATGTACTTTAGCCTATTAAAACCTCTCTGTATTTTACTTTGATCATATAATATGAAGTATTGCAATTTGTTTTTTGTTTGCTTCATGTGGGGAAATTAATGCGTTTGGCGTTATTGGAATTTGACATGGCATTGCCTCATTGGCTTGTCAGTTACAACAACTGTCAGACAATCAAGATTCAAGAATCATCCGTACACCCCTCAAAATTTCTATATAAACCGTTAACAGTTTCTTCGCCGTTTCCCTCGTCCCCTGCATTTAAACCAAGAAACAGAATCTCTCAAATAAGATTGACAAACTTGAAGAATCAAAAAAGCAGAAGCAATGGGTGAAGTGAACCAAGAACCAGACTTTGAAGCTCCAAACCGGGATGAAGATGATCATCAACTCCAAGAATCCATCAACCTCTCCCTCCTCCACCTTGACAGCTTCAAGAACAACCACCAAAACCGCCATCCATGCACAACCTGTGCCTGCAATGTCACCGCTTCCAACCCAATGAAGCGTCCTTCTCCTGAACAAATCTCTGAACCCAAGCCGAAAAAGCCTTTACTTGACAATCACCCGCACTCCCTCTCTGGCTTCACCAAGCTCCCTCTTCCACAGCTTCAACGCTCTGCTTCTGACCCTTATACACCACCAAAGACTAGCCTTTCGGAGAACGGAAAGGCCTTGGAAGATACCCCATTGTCAAAAGGAAGTGCTTGTTGTTCTTCATTGCCTCCAAAGGCCCCTGTTTTAAGCAGGTCGATATCTGATCCTATTGTAACCCCTGCTAAGTCCTTCTCAAGGTCTTCAAGCTCCAATGAGATGGGGGTGGAATTGATCAAGGAAGAGAGTCCCAGTGCCAAGGTTGTTTTTTTTTTTTTTTTTCTTTCTTTCATTTGAAGCTGCTTCTTTTGTTTTCTTTCTTAACTGGGTTTATTTATTTTCTTGGTCCATGATTGATTCTTGAAACTGTTGGATCTAATGTAATTTTCGCACTGCTTGACTAATTGTTTTCGTGTCAGATTTACGGTTAAAGGAAGACTCTTAAACTTTTTGGTTCGAGATGGATTCTGAATATTAAGCTCTTGACTTACCCAATAAAAAAAAAAGAATCTTAAGAACTTGTTATGTATGTTAATGGCAGAGGTTGAGGAGAATGAAGGAGCGAATGAAAGAGATGAGCCAATGGTGGAATGAGGCTATGCGAGAAGTTGAAGATGTACTGTGCACCACTGAGGCAATAAAGGTTTTGCTTTTCTAATTTCTCAGGGTCTTGCTTAGTGGTTGCCGTTTGATTTCCAGGAAAATGGTAAAAGGAAAAAGAGTTTGTGATTCTTATATATATATATATTGTATCAATGGTAATGAATTTGTGAGACAAGTGGGAAAAAAAAAAGGCCTGAAATTTTTTTACAAATTCAGATGGCTGGTTTTTATAAATTTAGCTCCAATTTTTTCCTTTTTTTTCTTTTTTGTGTTGTTAAAATGCCAAGCTTGTTCTTATAGGATGATGGTGAGCTGGATTGTGAAGAAGCTGTGAGAGTGGAGAAAATTGGGGAATGTTTGGACCTTCATTTCAAGTGCCCTTGTGGCAAAGGCTATAAAATTCTTCTGTCTGGAAAGAACTGCTATTACAAGCTCATCTAGATTTGGTTTACCAATGGCTTCAAGAGAGAGTTCTTACCATCAATGGTTGAATACTCATCAATCATATTTCAACTTTAGTTCTTTTATTAGAATTTATTCTTCTGGCACCTGCACCATTGAAGTTTTTATTCTCTTTTAGGTCAGATCATCTTTGAACCAAGTAACCGGTTTTCGATTTCAACTTCATTAGTGTGATTCTTTAGATCAAACCCAATATCAAGTATTCTTTTCTCGGATTGTGTAGAAGACTGTCACAGCAATGTTAATCATTCTTTTAGATGACATTCATTTAGATGAAGTGACATATACTTGAGCTTCAATTCTGCAACTAGTTTAGGTGAATCTCCATTCACCTGTAAAGAAGAATGAGTGTGCCTGTATTTTTTCTAGAGCGCTCTAATGGAATAAAATTTTTTTGTCCAACGAAATCCAGATATATCATATATGCTAAAATCCAAACACACAGGCTTACATAAGTAGAGGTCCATAAGGAACCTTCTTTTTATTTTACATTGCAGAAATGAATTGTTACTATAACAAGGGATGTCAATCATTCAACATATGCTTCAATGTAGAAACATTTCACCAATTGCTATACCATCAGAATTGGGACTGGAGACTTTTTGCCGCATTTCTGTCAAGTTTAAAGGCCTTGGCCAGAACATCTGGATCAATGGATGGGTCTGATCCAAACAATGAATTTGCTATTGTAATAACACCAGGATTCTGGCTGCT
>JBBYHM010000006.1:14972770-15042663 GCA_038381775.1 Adansonia rubrostipa
CGGGCCTAAACGGGCTTGGACTATCTATTTACAAATATGGGCGGGCTTGGGCAAAATTCGAGGCCCATATTTCGGGCTGGGTCGGGCTTGGGCAAGCATATTTAATGTTAATATCATGCTCAAGCTCCGGCCCGAATCCGGCCTGGCCCGGCCCACGAGCAGGTCTAGTTGCTATGCTATGTGTTGATTTGCCTACCTGAACTAGGGTTTCAAAATGCTGCATCAGTTTGTAGAAATGCGATCCGGACAATCCAATTTTACGTCAATGGCTTGGAGAATGGAGTTAAAACCTTTTGGGCGTTGCTCGGTACTTCGTAGTTTAGATAGAATTATAAAAAGATTAAAGATTAGAAAAAAAAAGAAAAAATATATATTTTTAAAAAGTTGACTCTTTATTTGATATGATTGAAAAATAAAATTAAATATCAAAAATGAAATTTTAAAAAATGATTATCTTATATATATACACATTTGATTCATATAATTTATTTTTTTCTTCTTTTCAATATAAAATAATTTATTTTTGTTAATAGATATAAAAAAATTATAATTTTTATCAATTTATCAACCTTACCAAGCATACTCTATATATTAAAATCAGTATATTTCAATATTGTTTATAACTCATTTATTAGTTTTTTAGTATATTAAAAATTATTTTATTACAATTGTAATTAATTTCTACTGAGATATATGTATGTATATATGTAATTTTACATAAAGAATAAAGCTTAAAAAAAATTTATTAACCAAATAAATTTATTGATTACATTAACAATGGGTAACTTTATTTGATCTTAATCTTACATTTATTTTTACTATTTTGCACCTATTGGTAAAAGTTTTTGAAATTTTGTGTAGCGTCAAGAGGCATTTGCAGTACGTTATGGATATTAGCATTCTGTTTAAAAAGAATCAAATTCAGATGAGTCGGAGAATGTGTGCCATAGAATATACATAAAAAAAAATTATTAAAAAAATCAAATTAATCCATTAATCAAACTAAAAGAAAAATAGCAAAAATAATAATATAATTCAATACTTAAGAACAAGGCTTACATAAGCATGGGGTACGCCACCAAACCCTTCATTTTTTTTTCTTTTCTAAAAAATAATTAGTTCGAGAAAATAACATTGTTCCGAACAATTTAAAGCTTAAATCCACATATCTACGAAATAATAGATATATTATAGTTGTTAGCCCACCGGAACTTTGTTTTAAGATATTTCACCACATTCCTGTCCAATTGGAAAGCATTGACAAGAACATCTGGATTAATGGGTAAGTTTGATCCAAACACTGCATTGGCTATTGTAATGACACCAGGATTCTGGCTGCTCAAAGCAGCAAAGGCTACAGCTTTGGTTTTCCCCACATTGAACTGGAAGTGAATGAGACCAACTGGGAAAACAAATACATCTCCGGGGTATAGGACTTTCGTGATAAGACGATTATTGGGGTTGGAAGTAACAAAGCCAACGTAGAGAGTGCTCTCCACGACAACTAGGATTTCCGTGGCTGAGGTTGAGTGTGAGGGGTGTTTAGGCCACCATATGGTGCGTAGTCAACTCGAACCAATGAGATGCCAAGAGTGTTGAGCCCTGGTATTTGGGCAACATTGACAGGAATCACAGTTGATCCCACTGGATTTGATGTGTTTCTGGGGGTGTTGAGCCCTGAATAGAAAAAGTCTTCTGCGTTGGCATGCTTTGGGTCCTTGCAGAACTTCCCGTTAACAAACACCAACTATATGAAGAGATGAAATAATATGTTATTTTCATATTATGCCATGCTAAGATTGCATTAGTTGCTTTTAGCCAAATATTTCAAGCAGAAGATAAAAACAAAAACCTACCACCATCCATGGGGTCATTGATGGCTACGCAGAAGTCCTGGAGAGGACTAGGATCAGATGCATAGACAAATGGGGTAGCCAGAGCCAAGAGAGACAATGCTAGGAGGAAATATGCACTTTTCATTGTGATAATGTAATTTCTAGCTTAAATTTTTCTGAGTTTGACTACGGAAGGGATGATAAACTTTGCTGGAGAACATATGCCATTTATGGAATAGAGTCTTTGAACTTTGTCTACGTATTTTTAATTTCAGGAAGCAAATGGAACACTTACCAAGTCTGCTCCATTTTTTTTTCCTTCGTTTTTAAATTTCTGATGAATTGTTCTCCCACTACTACCCATTTCTCTTCCTCGAATTCCCACTTATGCTTACATCAGTTGCTTTGTCATGGAAGTAGTTATTTCTGTCATAAAATTATATCCTTAATTTTGTAGCATCTAAGAAAACTTGATCCATTCATACGTTGACTTTAGCAGATATCCAAGGTTGCTAAGGCTGCGGACAGACAGGCACCCCAGGTCCAGGCCACATAAGATAAAATTAACAATAGTACTCATTGAAAAAAACATTTTGCCATTTGGCAGTATTTAGACATAAAATTGCTAACAGTTGGGCAGGCTCCATATGCCACTTCTCATTCGAATATAAAAATTCTGCAAAATTTACGCTCATTCTTACATTATACCACGCTGGCATATTTGACTTGATCATGTCAAGAGTTTTCATGCATGTAAGAGTATGAACATATATACTATAAGCTCTATCATCTTTTCTGATGCTTATTGTCCAAGTAATGACATGTTTAGGTGCTTCTAATTCCTTAGAGAAAATGTCAAAGAGACTCCCATTATGGAGTATGCTTTGATTCCGGCTCATCTGTTGTTCGAGAATACCTATTGAAACCTTTACTATAATATCTTCATTCTTGCATTTTCTTCCTCTCTTATTATTCTTCTTCAGTAATTTAATTGTAAAAAAAGATTGCGAGGAATTGTTTCCGCAGGCCGACTAATTAACCTCTTTTTTTAAATCAATTAATTAATTCAAATAAAATAGTATACGCATGGCTTAAGAAGCAGTCATGCAAGAAAAGCCTTGGAAAAGATTCAAGACTTGAAGTTTTGTGTCTCTTAAAAAGTGCAATCTGAGGTATGCAAAGGGCACCCTAATGCACTTCAAAAACATTTCTTGTGAAAGTATCCATATCTTCCTTCCTGGAATTACTACATACACAACAAAAATTTAATTTAAATATTCTGCATAAAACTTGCTAAACGAAAAAGATTAAAAAAAATTAAAAAAAAATCTTGATTTTGTATCCTTTATGATTAATTCAACTTGCCCTATATTATTTTAGAGGCTCTTGTGCTATTTTTGAAGTGCTTGGTCATTTTGTTGCCAACATTTCTTCATTTTCTTTTTGAATGTTTGAATTTTTTTTTCCAGCTTCTCTTAAGATTGTTTATCTGCACTTGCCAAGAAAAAAGATTGTCGTAAGATCAAATGAAAAACAGAAAAAATGAGAGATCCTGAACTGATGCAGTCACCAAGGGCTGTGAATTATGCATCTTTGCAGAGACTATAGAAATTACATTTCATTCTTCAGCTCATAATATACAAAGGTGTAAATTAAATCATAAAAAATGGTTGTTTAACATTTCACTTTTCGCATATAATTGTTGATTAATAAGTTTACGATCAAAACATTGGAGCTAGAATGTAGTGAACAGGCAAGGCAAAGACAGCCGAGGCAAGCGGCCTAATGTATGTTGTAGCTTTGATTAGGCGCTATCCGGTAATAGACCAAATTAATTAGCAAATAATGGATTGCTTTGAACTTGTCACCCAGATTCATGAATAAGTCAAGAAGGAAGAAAACCTATAAGAAGTGCAGATATAAATGAATTATAAATCAGAATGCCAGGCTCTTCTCACTTTCACATATGAACTCTAATTTTATTAACTACGTCTTCAATTCTCAAACCTTTTGCTTCCCGTCTAAGTTATATTTTGGAAACAAGTTACTTATTTTAAGTCCTAGAGGCACGTCAGATTTGACTTTGTCTTCAGCTGAGACAATAAAAGCTAGCGGAGATATAAACTCTCAAGCCTTTAAGTCTATACCTTAAAGCTTGGTTGCATGTTAAATGTAATTTGCAAATGGATGATATACATAATAAAAGTCAATAGAGTGGTTAAACAAACAAAAAAAATATTTTGGTATGCAAAAACGACCATTTCAATTGCAAAATGCACTGATGTACGCATGGGAAGATTAATTTCGATGAGGATAAATGCGCAGAGTAGCTGAAGAATGGTTCAGCCAGATTTCTTTAAAAAACCAGTTAATCACTAGAGACTTGGTAAACCTCTCCTTTGTTTTTATTTTTATTTTTTTCAAAATTAAAAGGAATTAAAGAATGAAAATGATAACGGACCTGTTCAGTGACTGCAATCTATAAATAAGCATGCTTTTAAAGCCAGATTTCTCACCCCTCATCAAGCAACAAAACTTACAAGAATTTAATAAAGTTCAAGATCGCTACTTACAACAATGAAAGGTGTTCATTTCCTAGTAGCATTTGCACTATTGGCTCTGGCTTCCAAACTTACCTCAGCCTCTGACCCCAGCCCTCTTCAGGACTTTTGTATAGCAATTGACGATGCCAAAGATGGTGGTATGTTCTATTCTTTTGTGTGTTTTCTTTGTAAATTCATATTCGCAATATGAATTCATTTCAAAACCTAAGCTGAAGATATATGAGTATATGACTAATTAAAGTATTTGAGAAGCGTCAAAGTTGTAAAGTAGTAATATTTTTCTTTCCATTTTATGCAGTTTTTGTTAATGGCAAGTTCTGCAAGGACCCAAAGCTTGCAACCCCAGAAGACTTCTTCTATTCAGGGCTTAACATCCCTAGGAACACATCAAATCCAGTGGGATCGACTGTGACTCCAGTCAATGTTGCCCAAATACCAGGGCTTAACACTCTTGGCATCTCATTGGTTCGAATTGACTATGCACCTTACGGTGGCCTTAACCCCCCTCACACTCACCCTCGAGCCACCGAAATCCTAGTCGTTGTGGAAGGAACACTTTACGTTGGCTTTGTTACATCCAACCCGGATAACCGTCTCATCACCAAAGTTCTATACCCTGGAGATGTCTTCGTTTTCCCGCTCGGTTTGATTCACTTCCAGTTCAATATAGGGAACACCAATGCTGTTGCCTTTGCCGCTCTCAGCAGCCAAAACCCTGGGGTTATCACCATTGCAAATGCAGTCTTTGGCTCAGACCCTGCCATCAATCCTGATGTTCTCGCCAAGGCTTTCCAGCTCGATCAGAATATTGTTAAACAACTTCAGTCCAGGTTCTGGTGGGATAACAACTAGAGGAGTGTTTCTAGACCCATGAAATTTATGCAGTAGCTTTTCTGAATAATGTTTGACTTGTCTTTCTCGTTGAATTTAGCATAATTCATGGGTTTGAAGTATAAAATAAGGAGGTTGCTTACGTACTTTAGCTTATCGAAACCTCTCCGTATTTTACTTTGATCATATAATATGAAGTATGTGCAATCTGCTTCTAGTTTGGAGCTGGACCCACCCCTTCTTCATGTTGGGAAATTAATGCATTTGGGTTTATTGGAATTTGACATTGCATTCCCTCATTGGCTTGTCAGTTACAACAACTGTCACAGAATCAAAGATTCAAGAATCATCCGTACACCCCTCAAAAGTTCTATGTAAACACTTTTTTAACAGTTTCTTCGCCTTCTTCCCCTTCTCTTGCATTTAAATCAAGAAACAGAATCTCTCAAATAAAGATTGAAAAACTTTAAGAATCAACAAAGGCAGAATCAATGGGTAAAGTAAACCAAGAACCAGACTTTGAAGCTCCAAACCAGAAAGAAGATGATCTTCAACTCCAAAACCGCCATCCACGCACAGCCTGTGCCTGCAATGTCACCGCTTCCAACCCAATGAAGCGTCCTTCTCCTGAGCAAATATCTGAACCCGAGCCCAAAATTCCCTTACTTGACAATCACCAGCACTTCCTTTCTGGCTTCACCAAGCTCCCTCTTCCACAGCTTCAACGGTCTGCTTCTGACCCTTATACCTCTCCAAAAACTAGACTTTCGGAGAATGGAAAGGCCTTGGAAGATACCCCATTGTCAAAAGGAAGTGCTTGTTGTTCTTCACTGCCTCCGAAGGCCCCAGTTTTAAGCAGGTCGATGTCTGATCCTATTGTAACTCCCGCTAAGTCCTTCTCAAGGTCTTCATGCTCCAACGAGATGGGGGTGGAATTGATCAAGGAAGAGATTCCCAGTGCCAAGGTTGTTTTTTTTTTTCTCCCTTTCATTTGAAGCTGCGTCTTTTGTTTTCCTTCTTAAATGGGTTTATTTATTTTCTTGGTCAATGATCGATTCTTGGAACTGTCGGATCTAATGTAATTTTCGCCCTGCTTGACTGATTGTTTTCATCTGATATTTTTGGTTAACGGAAGAATCTTAAACTTTTTGATTCAAGATGGATTCTGAATATTAAGCTCTTAACTTACCCCCGGTAAAAAAAAAAAAAAGAATCTTAAGAACTTGTTATGTATGTTAACCGCAGAGGTTGAGGAGAATGAAGGAGCGGATGAAAGAGATGAGTCAATGGTGGGATGAGGCTATGAGAGAAGTTGAAGACGTACTGTGCACCACCGAGGCAATAAAGGTTTGCTTTTCTAATTTCTCAGGGTCTTGCTTACTGGTTGCTGCTTGATTTCCAAGAAAATGGTATAAGGAAAAAGAACTGGTGATATGTGAATCGTAGTGAATTTGGGAGATTAGTGCAAAATAATAATAATAATAATAACAATAATAATAATAATAATAGCAACAACAACAACAACAATAACAAATTGCTCCGGTTCTTTTTTTTTTAAGTACTTATGTTTTACACTTTTTTGAATATGAATTAGAGATATAATTTTTCAACGACTCTTTAAATATATAAAAAAATTTAAAAAAATTGAATATACTCATGTAAGCTACATACTCGTATCTGATACTTGCACCCGCAGTCCGAGTAACATAGAAAAAAACTACTAAAATTTTTTGACAATTTGAGATGGTTGTTTTTTAATATTTTAGCTGGCATTTTTCTTTTTGGTGTTAATATGTCAAGCTTGTCGTTGTAGGATGAAGGTGAGCTGGATTGTGAAGAAGCTGTGAGGGTGGAGAAAATTGGGGAATGTTTGGATCTTCATTTCAAGTGCCCTTGTGGCAAAGGCTATAAAATTCTTCTGTGTGGAAAGAACTGCTATTACAAGCTCACCTAGATTTGGTTTACCAATGGCTTCAAAAACGTTCTTAACCATCAATGGTTGAATACTCATCAATCATCATATTTCAACTTCAGTTCTTTTGTTATAATTTATTCTTCTGGCATCTGCACCTGTTAACAGTCATCGAAGTTTTCATTTTCCTTTAGTCAGATCATCTTTGAACCGAGTAACTGGTTTTCGATTTCAACTTCATTACTATGATTCTTTAGATCACACCCAATATACCCAATATCTAGTATTCTTTTCTCAGATTGTGTAGAAGGCTGCCATAGCAATGTTGTTAATCATTCTTTTAGATGAAGTGACATATACTTGAGCTTAAATCCTGCAAATAGTTTAGGTGAATCTCCATTCACCTGTAAAGAATAATGACTGTAACTTCTTGTAGAGAGCTCTAATGGAATAAAGTTTTTTGTCCAATGGAATCCAGATATATCATATGTGCTACAGTCCAAACACACATGCTTACATAAGTAGAGGTCCATAAGAACCTCTTTTATTTTACATTTCAGAAATGAATTGTTTCTATTTCAAGGGATGTCAATCATTCAACGTAAGCTTCAAGCTGAAAACATTTCACCAATTGCTATACCATCAGAATTGGGACTGAAGACTTTTCGCCGCATTTCTGTCAAGTTTAAAGGCCTTCGCAAGAACATCTGGATCAATGGATGGGTCTGATCCAAACAATGAATTTGCTATTGTAATAACACCAGGATTCTGGCTGCTCAAAGCGGCAAGGGCAACAGCATTGGTCTTTCCCACATTGGACTGGAAGTGGATGAGACCAACCGGGAACACGAAAACATCCCCCTTCTTTAAGACTTTGGTAATTAGACGATTATCCGGGTTGGATGTAACAAAACCAACATTGAGAGTGCCTTCTAAGACCATTAGAATCTCCGAGGCACGAGGGTGAGTGTGAGGGGGGTTTAGGCCACCATATGGTGCAAAATCAATTCGAGCCAAAGATATCCCGAGTGTGTTATGTCCTGGTATTTGTGCAACATTGACGGAAGTGACAGTTGATCCAAGTGGATTCGATGTGTTTTTGCGGATATGGAGCCCTGAAAAGAAGAAATCATCTGCTTTGGCAAGCTTCGGGTCTTGGCAGAGATTCCCATTGACAAACACTGCACGAAAGTAAGAAATGTCAGTAATGTCCTGCCATCCAATAAAAGGGATTCCATGTAGGTAGAAAGCAGCAATGTTCTAGCTCCAGGTGTCAAAGGAAAGTTGACGAAGAGAGAACTTACCAGCATCATTGGGGTCATTAGTGGCTACACAGTAGTCCTGAAGAGGGCTAGGATCAGAGGCAAAGGCCAAAAAGGATGCCAGAGCTAAGATGAAAAAGGCTTTGAGGAAATGTAGGCCTTCCATTGATGTAAGCTAGCTTTCTACTTTAGATGCTTACAAGTTTTATTGCTTGGTGGGATATGAGAAGCCTTTCATGGAAACATGGCTATTTATAGGTTGAAGCCATTGAACTAGTCTATGATTTTTTTTCTCATTTTTATTTTAGATTTTTAATTTATCTATTTTTTAATCACTCTGAATCATTCTTCAGCAGGCTTGCACGTTTATCCTAATCTAATTCCTCAGCTTATATCAGTACATATTGAAACAAAAAGGTCATTTTTCCGCTTTCAGATGCTTATATCTTTTCTTTTTAACTTATACTGTTGAATTATATATCAAAGTTCTAGTTTGGTTCCGGCATAGTTTGGTCAAACTGAAGATAATTTAACTAATTGATGGCATTTTATGGATTGAAAGTGACTGAAACAGTATCTGAAATGAAATTTGATCCTTGTTTTTGTTGAAAATTTCCCTTTCACAATATTTTTTTATGGTATTCTTGCTGTTGAAGCAGGTGTCATACAGCTTCCATTCACATGTGAGAATTGTTTATTCTTCAGAATATCATATATTTATCATCTCAGTAGGGCTCAACATTTGGAAATCAATGCTTTCATGAGCTATGGCCTTTGGTTCCCCACCCCCCCCACCAAAAAAAAAAAAAACTGTCCATTTTAACTGATCTTAACCAATTCATTTATAAAAAAAACTCAAGAATTTTGTTTTCGAAGAAACAAGAAACTGTCTTGATGGAAAATAATGGAGTGACAAGCCTCTTTGATGGCATGCCCTTCGTCCTCCTTAGTTTTATAATTAAGCTTATTCAGCTGTTCCTGTTATCTAAATACGGATGAACCTAAAAGCTTCAATTAATTTCAAAGAAAATTCAAAACGCATCGAATGAAATTCATAGGTTACAGCGGCAGAGTGCTGAAATATAATAGAAATCCCTCCAACCATACACGCCATTCCTGGCCAAAAAAGAAAAAATTCTTTAAATATAGGATCATAAACCTGGCCTTTCCTTCTTAATCTATCTTTTTATAGTCGTGGTTTTTGGGGATTGAAGTATGGTTATTGAAATTAGAAGTCTAACGTGCCATCGATAGATCACATGATAGTAGATACAATTTTCTTTATTTTAATATATTTATTTCTTGAATATTTTTACCACTAATAGCTCTGTTACCAAGAATCATAATGAACTGGAAACTCAAATTTCCTTGCTAATTATACAAGAGCCCCCTCTTTGGAATACCGCTTTAATGCATGATTAAGTCTTCAATCTTTCTTCAGGCACTTGTATGCTCCATAACCTAGCTACACTTTCAATAAATTATCTGCACTTTGACTTATTGTATCTTCAAGTTAAAATAATCAAGTTTAATGGAGATAAAAGAACAGTTTTGTAGGACCATTCCCTAATGCAAATGGATACTGTAGTTTTATCAGATGATTCATAGTTCATATGCTAAATAATTTACTTTATTAACTCAACAAAATTTAAGTCAGATTGAAGTCTTCTAATAACTTAATTAATAGGACAGCTCTATGCCTTTCTTTCCTTGTTAGACTTCCTAATAAATTTATAAAAGCTGGGATAGTTACTGTACAAAAGAAATAGATATGGAGAAGATGGTTAATATGACTGTGACATGATCCAAATGGGCATAGCATGAGTAGTAAGACACGTCCATGTTTATAAAAGAGAACCAAAGTTAAACTCCGTGTAAATGCACCCTTGGGGAGAGACAACCATGAATTTCGAACAACACTAGTCTTTGATTGTAAAACAGATGAAGATAACCGTTAAAAAAAAAGACGATGAATTTTTAAATGTTATTTTGCTGTGAGGCAGGACTTCACCTCGAAAAGGATTCCTAGCAATACTCGGATTTTTGGAATCCAAGTCTTGGTTTTCTATATCCAACACTTACTCTTTAAATTGGACAATCAAGCTTAAATGCTTTATTTCATTAATCAAAGCCCATGAAACATTCTGAAACCTCAACTAGACCTTACTATCATCAATAACTCATGCAAGAGGATCTGAAACTAGTAAATTCTAATCAAACCCTAAAACAAAGGTCTAGACAAAATATGGTGTCTATAGCTATCTCTCATTGTCTGTTACTAAGAATATAGGAACGTGACAAAGACTAAAAGATACAGTTTTGTTTGGGACTTGATAAACACCTCTACGGGAAATTTTTTTCTTTTTTTCTTCTTTTTTTAAGTGCAACAACCTAACTAGATAAAACCTAGCATAAAAGGTATAAATCCCACTAGCCTTCTATTTAGCCAATGACACTAGTCTAACTAAAGGTGCCAACTCTGCCAGTCTTCTGGTTAAACCAACTAAAGCGAACTTGAACAAAGGAACTAATGGTGCCAAATTTACTAATATTCCCACTGAACCAACTAAAACGAACTTAAACAAAAGAACCAAAGGTGCCGACTTTACTAGTTGTCTCGCTAAATTAAATAAAGCAGACTTAAGGAAAAAGACAACTTCACCAATCTTTTCATCAAATCGAATGATGTGGACAAAAAGTAAAACAAGCTCCATCGATCTTCTTGCTAATTCGAATCAGGCAGACAAAAAGAAAACCAACTCCACCTCTCTTTTTGCTAAATCAATGAAGTGAACAAAAAGACTAACCAACTTCATTGATTTTTTTTGCTAAATCAAATAAAGTGGACTAAAGAAAAACCCACTTCATTGATCTTCTTGCTAAATTGAATGAAATAGACTAAAATTATTCCTATAAGGCTTAACCTCCTTTCATGGTGCCAACTTAGCTAGTCTTTTACCTAACCAACTAGATTAGGCTTTTTTCTCTTTTCCTCCTATGAACCAACTATACTGGACTTAACAAATGGCTGGCTAGAATGGACTTAGCCCACTAGGGAAAGAATGATATTATCTGAATTAATATCCATAGGGCAAATCATGTTCCCATAAATGCCACTG
This sequence comes from Adansonia rubrostipa, assembly GCA_038381775.1. Classification (NCBI taxonomy): domain Eukaryota; kingdom Viridiplantae; phylum Streptophyta; class Magnoliopsida; order Malvales; family Malvaceae; genus Adansonia; species Adansonia rubrostipa. Next base: position 14,984,294 of record JBBYHM010000006.1, read on the forward strand.
GAGATATATTATGTTGAACAAACCTTATAATGCAAGATGAATACGCATGCTTGTTTCCTATTTCATGTTAATATTCAATCATAAGCATAGGGATTCATGAAAGAAAACTAAAAGAAAGCTATTAATCAAAAAATAATCGAGACAAAACCAATAGTAAAGGTAGCTTGGATGAAACCAAGAATTGACAAATGACCTTAGGTGACATCAAGAATTAATGCACAATTTAGGTGAAGCCAATAACAAACAAATGACTTTGGACGGAACCAAGAACAAAGGAACAACCTTCAGAAAAACCAAAAACTTAAAGGAGATGACTTAAGAGAGGTTTTGAAAATTTTTGATAAATGTCCTCAAGAGAATCTTCTAAAATCCATGAAAAAGTCCTCAAGAGAAGGTTTTGAAAACTCTAGATAATGTGTCCTTAAAAGAGGTTTTTAAGATCTCAGATCTTCGAAAAACATACATAAGAGAGGCTTTTGAAAACTATAAAAAAATCCTCAAGAGAGGCTTTTGAAATATTTAAAAAACATCCTCAAGAGAGGTTTTTAAAATCTTCTAAAGACATCTTCAAGAGAGGTTCTTGAAAACTACAGAAAACATCTTTAAGAAAGGGTTTTAAAGACTCTGGAAAATATCTTCAAGGGAGGCTTTTGAAATCTTTGAAAAACATCTTTAAAAGAAGCTTTGAAAAGCCTCTGAAAACATCCTCAAGAAAGGTTCCTAAAATCTCTAAAAACATCCTTAAGAGAGACTTATGAAATCTCTTAAAAAATCTTTAAGAAAGGATTTTGTAATCTTTGAAACTTATCTTCAAAAGAGGCTTTCAAAATTGCTGAAAACTTCCTCAAGAGAAGCTTATAAAATCTCAAAAAAAAAAAATCCTCAAGGGAGGTTTTTGACATCTTTGAAAAGTATCCTTAAGAGAGGCTTTAAAAATAATTAAAAAACATCCTCAAGAGAGACTTTAAACATCTCTAAAAATATCTTCAAGAAAGGCTTTTGAAAACTCTAAAAAAGTATTCTTAACAAAGGCTTTTACAATTTCTTTAAAAAATGTCCTCAAGGGAGGTTTTAAGAATCTCTTAAATGTGTCCTCAAATGAGGCTTTTAAAAATCTTTAAAAGCATGTCCTTAAGAAAGGTTTTAAAAATCTCTGAAAATATTCTCAAGAAAGGCTTCAAAAACTCTTTTAAAAAATATCCTTAAGTAAGGCTTTAAAAATCTCTAAAAATATCCTAAAAAGAGGCTCTATGATTATCCTAGGAAAAATTTTCTTTGTCACAATTCAAATCTTCCTTGAAAATTGTAGTGTAGTTCATAATACGAATGTTATGTAATGCCATAGACTCTGTCATGTAATGCTATGTATGGTATGAAATGAATGTCATGTAATTCCAATACGTTGAGCAAATGCTTCTTCAATCGAGCTAGGCATCTCATCTTTTCCAACCATTTTCTGTTCGTTGCTTTATAATAGGTGAGACCTCTTATCAATTTGAACTTTTAACTATTTACCAAGAATTTTCTCTTTTAATTATAATGTGAACCATTACTACTCATCTCTTTCCTCTTCCTGCCCTAGAATATCAACTTTCTCAAATAGAAAATCATCAGTGTACTCGAGTCTGGATCAACTTTTCTTATCAATTCCTTTTCCAAGAATGTAGCATAAGCTCCTTAAGCTCCAGAAGAGATCATTCCCTTTCAAATCATGTACATTTCCTTGGTATTTTCTACACTTTTATTAAAAATCCATGTCTTAGTTTTTAATTTTTGTCTTTTCACTTAGGTATTAAGATTCATACAAGTTTTTCCTTTGTTTAAGAGAGCCTTTGCCCCTATTCATGACAACATTTTCGCTTAAAACACTCATTTAAGGAAAATTTTTGGGCTTAAAAACATTACCCTTAAAACATATAATATTCAAGTTTTTGTAGGATTAATTTGATTGGTTTAAAAGGGCTTCTAACAAAAATGAAATACATGCCTTATTTTTTTAGGTTCCAAATGATTGGGCTTTATAACACATGCATTCCTCTAGAATAAGAAAAGATCGATATTTTAGTAAAAATATTTTTGTCAATAACCCAACTAGCACTAAAATTGGTTGTGATAAGTTTAGGATTATGAGCTCAATTTGAAAAGGGTAAAAAGGTCTAATTTTCTAACTCAAACCTCCAAATGAAAGCTGACATTTTAAGACATTCAGGAATTTTTGGTTGTTCATAAATTTCTTTCCTCATGACAAAATCTCGATAATCTTATAGGTGACATCAAAAGTCTTTTTATTTTGCTCTATACTGCCTATTTTTTGGTTTTCACCTTAGAGCTCCATTCTTTCCAGTTTTTCATTACCTTTTTTTTTTTTCAATTTTTTCTTCATCATGCTCTTAAGAGTACTCCTAAAGAATAGGGTCATTAGCTTAAATAGCTATACCTTATCAAAGTAAACTTTTCTAGGTGTGTAATGTACGCTATAGTTAAGGGTTTAGAAAAAAAAGATATATAGGAGCAAATTAAGTGTTTAAAGGTTATATGACTAAGGATCATTTCTTCCCGTGAAGGCTGTCATCCTTTCTACTTTTCAGACCATAAAATATCTTTGTTTCCTTACCTTTTACTTTTTTCTTTTTTTTTGGGCTCATTTTGAGCTTTTACTTTTGCTCTTTTTTTTTATTTCCCTTTTTCCATGCAATGAATCTTAGATTTTGGAAACTTGGTCTATTTTTAGTTTGCCCTATATTGTTAGGCCTTTTTCAAAATTGTAGAATAGGATTTCCAGCTCCATATTTTTTGAAAAGATTTTCTCCTTCCATGCCCTTAGTGTGGAGGGTGATCTTTGATCAATGTTTATAGAAAAAAATAATTTATTATGCTTAAAGGGGTAAGCAAGGGAAACAATTCTTACACTTGAGAAAAGATAACGAAAGATGGTTGTTTGTCATCTTAAACATAACTACATAAGCTGAAAAATTCATTCATCAGAAAAAAGTTTTCAGACATATCTTAAGTATCTTAATAACACAATGTTGCATTCAATTTGCTTTTTGCTTTCTTCGATCATTTTCATGCCTTAAAATTCACGCCCTAATTCTCCTTTTTTCTTTAGATTTATTGGTTTGTCTTTTCTTTGGTTCATCACTAATGAGGAATTACAGGATATTGAGATCTAAGTTTATCTGAAGCATACGTTTTCAGGTAGTTTAAAAAGAATATCGCTCAAAAGGTGAAATCTTAGTGTTAGGCCATTAAAATGGTCGAAAAAAGAAGTCACTTCAAAGGAATTTTTTTTAAAAAAAAAGGCTATGTTTTTTATCCATCGTGCCTCGTGATATAAATTGACTATTAAAAAATGACCAAAAGGTTCGTGTTCTACTAGCTAAAAGGAAAGGTATAATTTTTACAAAATCTTAGCCCAAGTTGACACAGTTTTAAGACCTTTACCTGAACATCTGACCTATTCAATTTTTGAAAGAATCCATAAATTGTGAAAATTGGTTGTATCACTCATAACCTATGTTAAAGCTTTCACCTTTTTTTGGTCGTTCTAGATAGACACAATTTGCAACAGTCTAAAATGATTCCCTAAAATAATGGGTCTTTCAAGTATTCATAGTTTTGTACATGAAAAAGTCAGGAAAATAAATGCTAGGGTATAGGGTCATTCCTAATGGTAAACATCAGTGTTCTTGAGACTCTTTATTCTTATGTTTTCTTAAGAATTCTTTGTTTAGAAAACATTTTGTCATTTTTCATGCAAAAACCTCTTAATTATGCACTCTAAATCAAACATTCCAAAACATGCATTGTCCATAGAAAATATGTCAATTTAAAGACAAAGGCTTTTATTAATGGAATGCACCTACTGACATCTTATTTCAACTTACATTGATGGTTCAATTTCCCCTATCAAATTTTCATAAACCAATTTTGACTAATTGTTGTGCCTTTCTCTTTAGTTCTTCACATTTTTCTATAGAATAGCTTAAACTTTTGACATAATAGCCATAGGTGACACCGGCATCACTGTTCTCCAAGTAAGATGACTTTAAAGGTTTAGACTGTATTGGCGAACCAACTAGTCTTGATATGCTAAGGAAGTAACTCTGTGAATGATACTAGGATAGGCTTTATGGGAGTCTTATCCTGTCTATGTTATCTCTTATGGCCACTTCCTAACTTCTTTGGCTGAATAATAGATTTATTCGAAGGCATGAGTGTTGAGTTAGATGTAGGAGAGAATGGTTATGGGTAAAAACTCAAATAAGGATTTAGTGCAACATTATGCGTATCGGGATAACTAATCTGACATATAGTGTGTGGCTGATGTATGATATACTGATCTCTATAGATCAGAACTCAAACCTTTTCTTCTTGATTTCTAGGTACCCATTTTCAATCAATGATGGATGCACTTAAGTAGCTTTACCCTTTTACCTCTATACATACTTCCTAAATATTTTGGTAGGCTTTTTCTCCATATTTTGCAAAGAAAGCTTATCTAAAGCCTAATCCGTTATATGCTTGTATTGATATAGAAAACCTTGAGCTAAATCCGACAATGCCTCGACCTTAGCCTTATCCAGCTACTATACCAACAAGTGATAACACTTGTCAAACAATCATGAAAATCGTGGATGAACAATTTCTCATTCTCCTTATATCCTGCGATCTTACAACAATACATTCTTATGTGAGCATCCGGACAAGTAGTTTTACTGTAGTTTTCAAAATCTAGACCTTTGAATTTAGGAGCGATAAATAAACCAAATACAAGACCTAGTTCTTTGGCATTTACAATCCCAAACTTGTCGATTCCCTCAATGGCTAATCTTTTCTCTAATAATTACCAATGACACTGTTCTTTTTCGGCTTGCTTATTTGATTCCATACCAAGCTTTTCATACTCAAAAGATCATTTAAGTTTGACATTAACAGCTTAACTGGAGTAAGCCTATAAACCCTTTTCTCTGTACATGTGTTGCATTGCAACCATATATCATATGAGCAAGTGTAGTGAATGACAGAGTTTAAGGCATCTTAACCTGAGGCACAGCATGATCTGCCCATGGCGTATCAATTGGTTCATCCTATTTACCCCTAAGATCATTTGTTTTAACTTGTGCACCTGATGCTTTCTTGCACTTTCTTAAGTCTACTGACCTTCATAGATGGATTACTATCCATGCTCAATAGCACCCTATCACTTTAATACCTTTAAGACATTTCTTAAAAAACCTTTATAACATATCAAACTCTTCATCCATCCTCCTAGATTCTTGGGATGCAATGAATTAATGTGTGGATGTATGCAAGTGAGTGCAATTATGCTATTACTGCAGCATTTGAAATTTATTATCAAGCAAAAATTGCCAACTTCGAGACATTACCATAATTTGCGGCAAACAACTAATCTCATTATGTATAGTATGATGCATGAGCATTATTATCTCCCTGATGCACTAATGATGATGACATGATGCATACAAAAGAACAAGGCAAAATAGAGTCGCAGATTAGTCACATAAAGCATAAAGACACATTATCATAAAATATCTTGGATAATCCGAGTGATCCCAAAAATTTAACCCAAGCCTTGAACCTTTTCGAGATTAAAGGCATCGTTCATTACGATACTAGGGTACATACCCTATAACCGTACTTTAAAAGTTATTTTACAATATCTTGGACAGTATAATAACTTACCTAGTCAATAAATTGGTCTAGTTTAGGGTATGATTCGCTTTAGGATAATTTATTCAATATCGACTATGATGACATCTTTAGTGTCAACATCAGCCATCAATCTAATAGCATAATGGTATGTCCAAAATATACTTAACACTGTAATGTTTATAAAGTAAAAACCCGAGGTTCCCCTTTGCCTCAACTTGATTTTTATTTCTCAAACACATTTTAAACATCAACTCGATAGTCAAATGGTGAGTTATAATCAATGTTATACCTCAAGTGTTCATGTTTGTCCACCACCACTCAATATCAAAACTCAAAGAAAATAAAGTGAGAGAACGTTAGAATCATTTTTTTCGATCGTACCTATTCTCTAGGTTACCTCTAGACTTTCGATTATGGTTAACTGAATTTGGCTTTTATGACTCATTATATGCATGTTTAGGACAACCTTTAAAACAGCAAATTGTTCCTCATGCCTAATAAGGACAACCGAGGCACATTGATTCTAGGCCCATCGTAGTGTTATCGAAAAAGGTTTGATCAGGGTAAGTAAATTGCTCATGTTCATACAAACGAATTACGAAAACAAAAGCAATAAATCTGGAGGCTTTCATCGACCAAACAAATTATTAATCATGTAATTAGTTAATGACCCTATTCTAAAATAAGTCATATTCTCCCCCCCACATGAACTCAGCTGAGAGTAATGCATATGCAAGGTACAATGTGTGCCAGGAAAACCCCTATAGTTGGGGTTAACTTCACCACCTAAGATTTATATATAGCATTTTTTCTTATTTTTATAAGCAAGTGAAGCAGCGAATTTATTTTTTTATTTCAGCACTGCAACAAGAATAGTATGCATAGCTCTATCATATTAATCAACGAACAAAAGCCACAATAAAGATTGAAAGAATTATAATTGAATACCAACTAAAACTTAGATAATGTGCGACTAGCTTTAATCATTGTAGTCACTAAAAAGCAATCATAACATATCAGGATACGAATCTTGACATATCAGAGAAGACAATACTTTAATCATTGTAGAGTCCCAGCCATCGGAACAAATTCTTTGTCTGAGGTTCCCGTATTAGAATATGAGATGGTTAGGTTAGGGAGTTGCCACCAATCTTTTTGAGCTAGGTATGTTTAGACACATGTTAAAACCATTCTCTTAAGAATCACGAAAGTTAAAAGGAGCAATTTTATGACTTGTATAATCCATAGATCTATAAAATAGGGTTTAGGAGTCGATTGCACCATAAGTAAAAATCAATCCCTCTTGTGATGCCTAGATATTGGTACCAACTAATCAATATATCCGAATTACATTTTCTCTAGTTTTAGTTATTCAAATATTAAACAATCATCCTCTTTTTTATTCATGAAAACAAACAAATATCAAAGAAAAAAAGAAAACTTGTATCGACAGACTTATATCAGGTAATCATGAGAGTAACCAAATATTGGTCCGAGACTAACTTGAATTCATAACTTAATTTGCAGCAAAAAGTTTTTTTTTTATTTTAAATCGAAAATTTGAGAAAAGTATGTGACTCTAAAAATATTTAGAAATCAGGTATCAAATAAAAGTTACTTTTAAATTAGATTCCATCCAAAAGAAATTATGGAATGGGAAATAGGGACTAAACTGAAAAAAGTATAACTTTGAAAATAAAGCTAAAAATCAATTTTTATTTAAAAATTTTATTAACTTGAGAGTCTCGATGTGAGCCATAAGCAACCTATTATTAGACATTCCTAAACCTATAGACTCTCAAAACAATACCTTCGAAATCAATTTTGAGGCATCCAAATAGCTAACACCGAAACCCTAAGAAACCCAAAAATACTTGATAGTTTTGATATTTAGGGTTTTTCAAATTTATTTTGGACTATCTTGACCATTAAAAATTATAAACTAATTTTTTTTGAAATATGTCTCAATATAATTCACCCTAATAATACTCAAAAAATCACATAAAGTCATTTTGAGTATCAAATGAATTTTTTAATTGGACATTAATGCATCGTACAACATGTTCGAATAGCTTACATTTTAGGTTTTCTTGCTGATTCGTTTCGAACTTCCATTGGACGAGCCATTAATGGTTAGAAAGCTTATTTATCCTATTGTAATTAAAAATATGAGAAAAATCTAAAAAATGATTATCCTCACTGAAAATTATTCATTTCATAGCTCAAGCATTGAAACAAAGCCATTCAAATAGCTCGTGTTGCAAAATTTCTTTCAAGCATGTTCGATCACAAAATGAGATGTTTCAAAAGCCTACTACATTGCCAATTCATAGAGGATTACATATTAAAAATGCTAGCAAAAATTAATATCACCATAAACATAGAAAAAATATTTCTTTTATTAAAACTATTGTGTTGGAAAATTATAGTAACTTAATAACAATATGTGTGCACGAACATTATTGTGAATTTTTCTAACTAGGTTTTATATGTTCAAACATCCATTAGCTAAGCTAAAGAGATCCTATGCATGTCAAAGGGAAGAAAACAACAAAAACATCTAAGCGGCTCGACCTAGAACTCTAAATGCCACTATTGACAAACAGTTTTAGAGTCATGCGAATAACTTACTATTGTTGCATTTATTTATATTCAATTATTCTAAACATATGAGAGCAACCATTGCCACTCACTTGACTGCTATAACGAACATCCAAAGATATACTAAGTAGCATTATTAAACACATATGAGCTATACTACTAGCTTCCAACAAGACTCTACAAGTTATGTTTACAAAAACCAATTAAAAACACGTAAAAAATATTTTTTTGTTCTCCAAATCAGCTTTAAATTCAAGCATTTATTTAAATGTCCTCAAGTTGTTCTTGTAAGAACTTATTCAATAAAAATAAACCTCAACTCAATCATTGATTGAGGTATCAAGGCTTAAACTTAGAATTTTTTTTGTTTTTTATGAAAACACAAACAAAAACACTTTAAAAAAAAAAATTTATCGAACATGTAGCAGACTACCTATTATTCCCTACTAACAACTAATTAATCACAATCCTAAACAATGAAAAACTAGCTTTGCCAAGCCTATTAAAGCTGAGGCATGTTCATCTATCATGTATTTTCATCTCAATTCTCATCAATTTAAAATCAAGGCATAGAAAGTAAGTTTGACCACAACTCAATAGAATGGTTATCATTTCATTTCAAGATTTCAATAATTCAGGCTTAAATCCAAACATAAAAGCTCAAGATTTCATCAAATTAAGTAACAATTTTAGTTTATCTAAGCTTAATCTTAGTCCATCAAATTCATGCGAGATGTCATCATCACACCATAGCTGAATCTAAGACTTAGAAAAGTCAAGCTTCACCAAACCTAAGCATGCTTTCTTTAGCTTGTTCAAAACTAATTTCAGATCATAAACTAAATATTTCATCTTCAAACCACATGATTTTAGCTCACAACTACTTAAGCTCAAAACATCGAGATCTCATGAAAATAAAGTAGTCAAAACCTAAATCTAAAACTTTTCTCATGTTTAAACACTAAATTGAATTAAATAATCATGATTTCAAATTTATTTTCTCAATTAATCATTAAATGTTGTTTATACTCATCAAATTAAACTTAAACCTAGCTTAAACCAAGAAAACAACTTGATTTCATCAAGTTCAAGCATGGTCGAATCCTGAAGATCAAGTAAACAAGTTAGCCAAACAAATACAAGTAAGATTTAGCTTCAATCAAGTCTTAAATTATTATATAAGCTAAGCATTAAAGAGATTAAGTAAAATATTACCTAATCAAGCTTTCTCTCTTCCAAGAAAATAAGAGAAATTCAAAGAAAATTCTAGATATTTTTTAGGGATGTGTTTATTATGTGTAAATGTTGATAGCCAAGCACTCCTATTTGTAGGCTAAGTGTTAGTGACCTGAAATCACCTTAAGGTGAGATTAGACTAACTACTAACCTTCCTAACAAATTAGAGTGAAATAACCCATATATCCTTACTTAATAAATGAGCATAATTTCCATATTTACACATGTTAAAATTGGCCAAGCTAGTAATTATAAACTAATCTTGTGTAAATTTTCTTTTCATCCAATTAATTATGAAATTTTCTAAAAAAGGCACAATTAGATGTTCCTTTCCATACCAAAAAAATCCTCTAATGGCCTACCCTTGAAAATTTCAAAATTTTTTATCTTAGACCTTTAGGATTAAGCCCTTCGGAATTCTTGACACCTTATTTCCTAAAGTTTTTTTCGTGACCCTATCTCAATTACCCTTTTTTGACCTAAATTTCATATTCAATTTCATTTTGGTATAATGAAAAATTAAATATGGGCTTTAAAACTCATATAATTTAAAAATCTAACTCTAGGAAATCAAGTTAACTTTGCCTACAATTGACTTTTTTATCTATTATTTATTTGATTTTAACCTTTAAAATAAGTTTCTTTTTCATCTAAATGACTTTAATAACCACTCTATATCTCAAGAGACATATACTGGTCAACTTTTATCATAATCAGATTTTTAAGATCCAAGCCTTGTTTTACCAAATATAGCGTTTGCTCTCTAAATAGAACAATTAAACTCAAATGCCTTATTTTATTAATCTAAGTCCATGGAAACATTTTGGAACCTCAATGAGATCTTGCTACTATCAATAACTCATCCAAGAGGATTTGAACTGAAAAAATTCTAATCAAACTCTAAAACTAAAAAAAAAAAGTCAACTAATGGCTCAGACAAAAAAAAGGTGTGAATAAAAAGCTATATGTAATATCATAATGTATAAATCTGAAAATTTGATTACCTAAATAGAGTTGTCACTAATCTTTCTTACTTTAAGTGTGATTGATCATATATATAAATCTATCTCTTCTAATCAAATCAAAAGCTTGACTATAACAAGGGAACTATTCTATCATGATATTTATTTAAAGTTTTAGTGGCGTTTTTAGATGTAGCTTAAAGCGTCAACAAGAATGACACTTCAAAATTTAATAGTGCTTTATTATAAAATGCTGCTAAGCTAGTGGCATTTTTTGGTCATTTACTTATGTTTCTAAAACTGACTAATTTCTTCGTTGTATTAGAGAAATTTAATGTTATTTTAGAAACTAAATGTCATGAATATTTAGCAGTGTTTGCATAGCCATAAATGTTGCTAATGTAGGACTTGTGTTCTTAACACGCCAATGTTTTAGTACTGTTTCTATTTTCGAAACCCCATAAAATTTCTTGAAATTTTTAAAATAAAATTTCTTTTAAATTTATTGTACAATGATCCTAAATATTATCATTTACAATAAACACATAATATAAGTTATAAAGAAAACAATACAAAAATATATGAAAATTTAAATTAAATTAAAAATTATCTTGATACAAAATTTTACTTCCTAAAACTTAAGAAAAAATGTAATTAAAACTTAAAAAGGACAAAAGTTAAAAATATTGTTTGTTAAAGGAGAGCCATTAGAAGAATGTGTTAGACGAGGAAACATCTTGGGCTCACGCAATAAGCATATAAATATAACATTAAAAGAGCTCTAGATTTCCAAAAAGATCTTTGGGCAAAGACTTAAATATGGTCGGATTAGCAATTTAAAATTTTTGTCAACCATGTAATAAAAATCATATCTATTTAAGTTATCTTAAGTTTATTGTTCCTTGCATAAACATTGTTAAGGCATGATCACTTTGAGATTTCTCTAAAGTCAAAAAAAGCGCAAGTGTTTTTCCTTTAATAAGGATCTGCAAAAATTAATATTAAAATCTTTCTGAGGTTTGGCGATTCACCAGTGCTAGTTGGTTGTCCCTTTTAGGATCATAATCAAAAGGTTTTGTTTCTTGATTTCCTTTCAAGAAAAACAACTCACAAGGTTATGGTAAATTAAGAAACATTAGAGGAAAAAGAAAAAAAATGATGCAACAATTGCAAGGATTCATGAATGCATGCGCCACATAGGCTTTCTTTCAGAAAAGGCTAGGCCGAGATTAGTAGACTAGATTTAATTCTCAATTAAATCTTTTTTACTTAGATAGAATGTTTCACACCTTCAAGTCTCTACTCAATTAATGTTAGCATATAACATTAAACTGTATCAATGCATGATAATCGAGTAACTCATAGTTTAAGAATAAAAAAATATGATTCTTAATCAAAATTCTTCAATAAGTGAAACTATTTCAACTTGTTACAAAAATAATTTGACAAAGAAATTATAGACTCCTGATTTTATCTGGGCTTCTTTCAAACCAACTATATCGAACTCAAGACCTATAATAGCATGCATCTCGTTCTTATCCCTACTAAATTTCGGTGCTTAATGGTTTACTTGAAGGCTCATGATGCTTAGGGACCAAATTCAAAAGAGGAACTTGGTTAGGAATCCAAAATAGGACATTTCATGGAAATTACATGGATGTACCGATACTTGACCTATAGGTATCAATACTTTAGCTTCCAAAAGTCAAACTTTCAAGGGTCAATAAAGTTTCAATACTTAACTTTACGTATTGATACTGCATGCATCTGGCAAATTTCTAGCTCTTGGGAAACTAAAGTATTGATAGATTTTGAGCAAAGGATCGATATCTTAGCATAAGGTTTTGATACATCACCATATGTTTCGATACTTCATGGCCAAAAATGAGTTTCAAAAGGCTAAGCACTTATGTTTTATAGTGTTTTAGATTTTTCCTTATCCCAAATAACATAGGGTTATTTTTTATTTAATCCTTTTACTTTAAACTAAAATAAATAAGAACTTTTAAATACTTTCTCTTTAACTAGAACCTATAAGATTTTAGCTTAATCCTTCCAACTAAAGTAAGTTTTCCAATAAGGTAGGCAACAAGGAGCTTCTAATCAATTTTTCCAACTAATAGAGTTTAGCTTGGTCGAAATGTTATGAAAAGCCATTTTGAGTTAAATTTAAAAGAGTTTTTCACACTTGGGTTAAAGATATAGCCATTTCAAGAGGCTATCATTTTTAGCCATGCAAGTGGTGTTTTTCCACCAGAATAAACTCACTCTATTTTGGGCATGCATGTGGGGTTCTTCCATCAGAACAAGGTCACTTTATACCCTATTGGGAAGTGGTAGCCATTGATCAAAGTATTGTTTAAATGGTTTACTTGCAAGAAATGTTGTATGAGGAGTGTGAAAAAAGAGTAAAAAATTGTCTAATGCATGAGAGAGGAAAAGATCAACCAAGAAGGGTTTTATAACCTTTTTGGACTTCCAAAAGAAGAAAAAAGTTTATTCTTAATTGAGCAAGTAAAAAAAAAGAAAAGAAAGAAAAAGATAGAAAAAAGATAAAAAAAGGGAAAAAAAGAAGAAGTAAAAGATTACTTTACAAAACTTGTTTCAAAGTTGTTTACTACTTAGTTTTGGCATTACTTTCTTTGATTTTTACATATGTTCTCCCTTTTTTATTTGAGCTTGATGATCCTAAGCCTTAGCTTAGGTGATGGTTTATGCCAAAGGTGTAACAACTAATTTCATGGCCAAACATTGAGCAATGATCTCAAAGTATTATTTGTTTCTTGATAGTTTTTGTTTTGATTTTTTGTTATACCCATATGATAAGGCCCATGCCAAATATGAGCCCAAATCAATCATTATGTCGGAAGCCCATCTAAAGCTAAGCCTATCCTAAGTCACATAGGTAAACTATATAAGGTATTCTCTTAAAACTATAAGCTCAATCTTTGTAGCATACTAGGCTATCTTATAGCCTTGCTTCCTTATTCTTAAAAGCTCTTATTGACTTAAGCATCAAAGTGCACCTTGGAGTACCAATTTTAGCACCTTTTTAACCTTTTTGTCTTGCAAATCTCTGTATTGCACAAGCTGGTAAACCTATCGACAATTCTCACATCAATAGTTAGCACCGTCTGTGAAAATCGACAGCCTTATGTTCATAACTTAAATCTTATTCAGGTTTTAAATTTTTCATATTTAAAAATGGGTATGTTTTTTATTCCTAGAATTTTCTTATGCTTTTTTAGATATTCCATTAATCTGGGTGTTTTTGTTCATGATAATAGGAACAATTATCAATACTGTGTTTTTTTTTGTGTAAATTTGGATATTGGGGCTTTTGGAGTAAAAACCAAGTCAAAAAATGTTTGCTTAACCCTAGATTTTAAAATGATTCTAGCAATCTCTAGCATTTTATAAAAAAACTAAAAGTTGAAAAAAATGAAAGTTTTACTCTTAAGTAGCAAAGAAAATAATATTATTTAGATTTCTCATTTCAAAATAATACATAGGCTTTTTGAATTATCACTAGGCATTGAAATCTTGATTTTTGATTTAAAAAAAGGAACCAAAAAATAAAAAATATGCTGGAAATCACAACGACCCAAACGGATCAAAAGAAAGGTTGTTTTCTATTGAAAACAAGTTCATGGAAAGACAGAGAATATTTTCACAATATTGTTTTCATTAACAAATTTTAGTATTTTATTTGTGTCCAAGGGAATAATTACATACATGCCCTTAAGGATTTAAAAAAATCATATGATATTGTTGGGTGACATCATATCGGGCAATAAATCTCTTGTCACCTTGAATGCCTTCGACTTTGCATGATTACCTCCTTGAAATTGCATTTTGCATTTTGTTAGCTTGCATTATTAAGCATATGGAGACATTTCTTAGTATGTACTTGGCGATAGCCCTTATATTCTTACTATCTCACAACAAATTTTCCTTTATGACTAGCTTTATATGTGCACGACAGATAGATTTGTCAAATTTAAATACCTTATTATATTATTTGATTTTTATTGATATCAATAATTTTAATCATCAAGGTGGATGATCCCTTAGACAAGATGGAGTGATACTTGGAACCATATACCTTAATATAGTCTACAAGCTAATCTACAATTTTTGTGACATAAGCTAGAACTCTCGACTACTGCTTATGAATTAATCTATGATCTCTGCAACACAAGCGAGATCTCTCTATTATAGCCTATAAGGAAAACCTTTTATAACTCCATTATAATCTACAAGGTTAATCCACTAGATCTTTAGTGTCACCTACGATGTTGATCTTCCACATCTCTATTATAGCCTACAAGGCTAACTGGCAATCTACAATTTTTGTGGCATAAGCAAGAACTCTCGACACTAGCTTATGAAGTAATTTATGATATCTATGACAAAAGCAAAATCCCTTTATTATAGCCTACAAGGTTAAACTTTGATATCTTTATTATAATTTATAAGGCCAATCCACCATATCTCTAATGTCGCCTATGATGTTGTTTGGCAATATCTCTATTCTAACCTATATGGCTAACCAGTAATCATACTAGTATAACTCATAGGTTTTAATAAGCTCTTCAAGCTTCCACGACCTAGTCAAGCTCTTTTATGCATTAATACATATATAACCATCTAATTAGCATATAAATGGATAACCCATGCTAACACTTAAACAAGCTCTAGTTAACCCATTAGGCTTTATTAATCTACTAAGCATATAAATAGATAATGCCAAGGTATCATGTATACATGCTCATTAAACTCATGTGATCTAATCAATCTACTACGCATATAAACAGATAATGCCAAGTTATCATGCAGACATGCTCATTCGACCTATGCGATCTAATCAATCTACTAAGTATATAAATAGATAATGCCAAGTTATCATGCATACATGCTTATTCGACAAACCATGTCGACCAAACATGTTATATGGGTCAACCAATGTGCAATAAATAGCTTAGCAGATAAAACAACATCACTCAAATTATGGTCATTCTATAACCATCCTCAGACTTAGGGCCTAATTGTTATACCGATAAAGGACCCTACGGGTAAGTAATTATACCACTTATATGTTTTGTGTATAAGTAAGAGCTTTTATAGAATAGAAATGATGGCTTAACTTTGGCATAACCGTCGGTATAAATACTTAGCTATCTCATTGCCTTGCCTACATATTCTCAAAAGCTCTTACAGAATTGAGAATCGAAATACACCTCGAAGTACCAATTTTGGCATCCTTCTAACATTTTTTGTCTTGCAGATCTTTGTGCTATGTAAGCTAGTCAACTTTTCGACAATTTTTGCACCAAAAATTTTAATAAAGATCAACTTTCATTCAAAAAAAACTTGTTTTTCTTGATTTATGGTTGTTATTACCATGTGTTTTTCTTTGTTCTAACTTTTGTTAGTTCCCCCATATGTTGTTTATCTTTCATGTTATATATGTTGCATGCATTTGATGTCATTTATCTCTATATGCAAATTTTTCCATTAGTTTTGTGTTTCAAGCCATTTCCATAAGAATATACTGTGGTGATAATGATGTTATATGCATATATTACGTAAGGTAGTGAATTGTTTTTGTGCATAAAAATCATGCATGATGCCATTATAACGTGTTTTTACAAGATAAAATATTGTTATGTGCATTTTAGGAGTGGCCAAAATCTAAGGCCCCTTTGCAAATTTCCCCAAATGTTTTCATGCATGTTATGGACATTTCATGCATATGTTAAACTTATAAGACCTATTGAGTAATTTTCCCAGGTTTCGCGTGGACATCTAAGGCCATTTTAAAAATTTCCATTCATTTTACTATCACTTAGGTTATTTAACATAATCTAGGGTCACTTTACAAATTGTGATCATTTTAGGGCCATCTAGATTATTTTACCTAATCTAAGTCTTTTTAGCAAATTCCATGCATTTTAGGGCCATATAGGCTATTTTGCATAATCTGGGGTTATTTTAACAATTTTTTTCACTTTAAAAGCTTGTCAAAATTTTCATATTAAGACATGTGCATTAAGGTCTGTTTAGTGAGCTTTATGAGAAATCTTAGGGGAATGTTGGTATTTTCATATCGAGATATGTGCATTCAGGTCATTTTAGTAAGTTTCATGAGAAATCTGAGTCCTCAGGAGCATATTGGTATTTTCATATCGAGAAATGTACATTAAGGTCATTCAAGTGAGTTTCATGAGAAATCTGAGTCCTTAAGAGCATGATGGTATTTTCATATCAAGACTTGTGCATTAAGGTTATTTTAGTAAGCTTTATGATGAATCTAAGTCCTTCGAAGCATGCTGATATTTTCATATCGAGACATATGCACTAAGGTTGTTTAGGAAGTTTCATGTTAAAACCAAATCTCTAGGGTCATGTGGGTATTTTCCTATCGATACATGTCCAATATGATTACTTAAATAATGGTGTAAAAAAGCTAACTGTCCACTATGATACACTTTTTCAATAAACTTTGAGGTAATATCCCTAAGTTAAAATAGCCCATAGATGTCTTCCAACATATGAAAGTGTCTTACCGACTATTTTAAATGAAAAAATACGTTCTTTTAATAAGTAAACCAAAATTTTTCTAATTTTTTTCTTTATAAAAGCTTCGTATTCCTTTAGGCTTTCTAGGGCGGTGCAGAAAATATGTTGATTTTTAAAGTTAATTAAAATCTGAATTACTTGTAAATAATAAAATTACTTTTAGATAATTTTGAGACACAATTATAATTAAATATCAAAAAATTAAAATTAATTTTAATAGAGATTTAGGGTAACACATAATTAAGAGGTACCAATTTATGGGTGTTGTGGGATCTCTTTCTATGCTTAACCGACTCTTAAACCTTTTTATGCAAATCTCTATTTTAAAGTAAACCGTAGAGTCCTCAAAGTTTATTTTCGAGGGCTTCATAACATTTAAAAGATGAAATTTGATCGATGAATAATTTCACCTAGCCTAAATAGATTAGTGGCGACTCCAAGATTATCGATAATTTTGTAATGGCCATTTAGTGAGAAGTCAAATAAGTAATTTGATCCAACTGTCTACGTCCAACCCAATATGAGAAAAAGAAATTTATCCATTTAAATCTGACATGTTAGATTCGTATTTAGCATGTTATGACAACTTGGCAACTCCACTAGGAAGTCAAAAGAGAGTTAGGCCCAGAATTAATCATATGTTATAAAATATCTTAATTGATTAGTTTTAATCGATAATATCCTTGATTTTCTTAGGCAATAATTCATGCATAATTATTGTTAATTGATTTATTTATTTCTTATTATTTATTTTCCTGTTATAATATTTTGTTTTTATTTGGAACATTTTGCATAAGGGTTGTAGAATAGGCTATAAAAGATTTGTTCGTTCCTCAACACATAATGTGTACATGCATATGTATTGGATTCTTCTCCAAACTTATGGAGGAGGCATAAATGATTCAATATTTTAGGAAAAGGATGAAGTAACTATGCTTTTGTGAGGTGTTAGCCTCTGCATGGGCTAGTAAAAACCTATTAGGTCTAATTCCCTATGCATTCATAAGGTGTTAGTCTTCACATGGGCCTAAAAAATATTCCCACTTAAGTTGGACCTTTTCCAGTGGAAACTCATAATGGGTAAGGATTAGAATGCCTTATTAGTCCTTTCCAAACTCGAAGAACAATTTGAGTACCTCTTTCCTGACTTTATATCATGAAATTCAGCAGCAAGCCTAGGTAGAGCCATACTAAACCTTTACTAGAATTTTACGTAAATTTGGGGGGAAGAGGACAGTTCTTACATTTTTCCATTTTATATTATGCTCAGAGAACGTAAATTAGCCAATGATGAATAAACATAATCATTTGTCGTAAGGCGTTTTTCTTACCTCAAAAAATGTCATCATTTTTCAAATAATGATGAATGAACATCATCAGTTATAATATAATTGCTGTATTTGCCTTGTAAAGCATCACAAGTCCTTTGTTGCATGATCTAGATAGGTAAATCAAGCAATGACATGCATATGTGTATAATACATTCATTCATGACATGCATTTCATAGGAGTACAAAATAATAAAGGTCTACTCAATCTTAAAAGTTTTCTAAGGAAATTCTCTATTAACTCAGAATTTTTGGGTTTTTCAATGTTGTTTACCATGGAAAATGAAAACTTAGTACAAATAGAAAATAATAAATGTAGCCCATCATGAAGCCTAAGAAAAGATGATGCAATGACAATAAAAAATGCAAACATAGATCTTAAAATTAATGAAAATAGTAATCGCTAAAGGAAAAGAGCCCAAGAATGCGAAATAGGCAATTAAGGAAATATCTTTAATACTATTGCTAGTAGATCCGGGGCAATGTCATTTGAAACACAAGCTTCTTAAAAATGCAACCTAAAAACACTATATCCAAGAATAGATTAACATCAAAGCCTAACAAAGGATGATAAACTTGAGACTGGGTTTTACTTTAGAAGACCTGATAGTCCTAGTCTTTGATAAACTCCTTGAATAAGAGAAGCTAAAATAAAAAGCTCGAAAGCAAGCTGAAATAAAAGGCAATAAAGAAAAATATTTATTGATCAAGAAAAGGCTTAAAGCCATAGAGTGAGTTAAAGAATTCAATAGTGTTAATGCGAATGAATTTTGCTTAATGTCTGACTTGGTCATTCTGCCCAGCTTCAAGGTGTTGGACTTTGAAAAATACACTAGCATAATGTGCCAATAAGCCACATCAAAATGTTCAATAAGAGGATGATCGAGCACAATCATAATAAGAAGTTGCTAATATACTTCTTTGAAGATAGTCTATTTAAAATGATAACAAAGTGGTACAACAAGTTGAATCAAAGTTAGATCTAAAGTGGACTGATTTGGCTAGAGTATTTATCTAGCTATATAAACATATTCAGATTGGGTACCAAACTGATTGTCTCTTTAAAGTATAGAGAATAAATCAATTGAGATGTTTAAGCAATATGCCTATAAATGGAGGGATGTAGCTGCCAAAGTACGACCATCTTTGCTAGAACATAAGACAACTTCTACTTCTTAAGTACATTATCTGCTCTATTTTTTCAACAAGCTTATAAGAAATGCCACAAAGAACTTTGCAGTGCTATTTGAAAAGAAGATTGAGAATGCAAACTGGAATAAGAAGTTTAAAAAAGGCAAGGCATTTAGTGTTGAGGGAAACATGATGCTTGAAAATAAAAAAAAAATCTCAGCCTTAACTTGTGGGGGACAACGAGCAAACAATTTTACCCTTATAGCCTCCATACACTATGAGCCCGTTCAATCACCATTTTGTGTATAATAATGTGCAAGTCTCTACTTGATTTTGATCCACAATAGCTTTTTCCTATGTCTAGTTCAATGCTTATGTCTTTGATCAGACCTCTTACTCAACTAAAAGAAATAACGAGCAATCAAAAAAATAATGGGGTAATTAGGATAAAATCCCTATAACAATGATCTTGGTATCATTTACAGAGTTGTCATCTAGGCTGATCGAAGATCACTTAGTCTCACACTAATACATTCTCAGCCTTCAAAATTTCCCTACCTAGAAGGTCAAGGCACTAGTGGCACCTATGGTTATTATATTGGGAGCTCATGTTATTCCATAGAAGAATATAAAGCTTTAAAAAAAAGGTATAGAATTTGGTTGAAGCAGACCTTTCAAGCATTGATGAAAAAATTGATTTAGGCATAAAATGTTAAATGCCTGCTAAGGTAGTAAGAGTTATGAAAGTTACATGTCACAATTGAATTTTCTTTTAAAAATGTAGAGAACCAGCTTAACTTGTTTTCATCATCTTAATGGAGTCACAAGTTTGATGCATTACAAATTTCCTAACTAAATACCTTTTATTTGCTCTATCCCATTTTTTCTTATTTATTCATCTAAGTCTAACATGTTAGATTTGCATTCGGCACATTATGACAGACATAATTGTCTTCAAAAGATAACTAAATCTTTTTTGTGATATTAGAAAATCCAAATTTGGATTTCTCAAATCCTAATTATGTCTTAATCTTACTTAGTTAAAATATTCTATTAAGTCCTCCACATTTAACGTTTAATTTTATTAAGTCCAACTTAACTAAATCCTAAGTTTAATCTCATGATTCTGTCCTATTGTGTGTGACCCATTGGCGAATACATTGGCAATGAATATCATAAATCAAATTAACTAAATTCATAGATCAAAAGCAGAATCTAGCAACCTACCATGACCATCTAAATATTGTAAATGTGACTTTTTGAATTGTTTTAATGACCAACTTATTGGTGTAATTTCGTCATTTCACCAAATATCTTAGAAAGGCCATGAGAATGAAGCAATCTTTATTCATGTATTAATCTATGTTAGTTCTTGTAGTTTTTTGTTAGCACCATGAATTTTAAAGTTTAATTTCTCTTAAATCCATTCTGCATTGGCTAGTCACTTTTATCAAGTTAACTGAAGTCAAATTAAATGAGATATATCTTTGACATCCTTTATAGTATTGAATCTTCTTTGGATCACTCATCCACCTTTTTATGGTTCATGCTACTCCTAGAATCACCTACCATAGGCGATGCTTGATAAGATCTATTCATGTTGAAATTAAAGTATAATTACCCCATACAAATGACCTAGTATCACAAGTCCAAAATTATATACATGATTGACACGTAAGAATATTTTCATTAAAAGTTAAGTTATAATACCGAATGGAGTTCTCACAAAAGGTCATGTTCAATGAACTTATCCTTTAACAAGCACCTATATGTTATCCCTAAATATCTTCATACTTCAACTTATGAGATCAGTTGCATACATTATATGCATAAAAGCTTAACATATGCTAGTCTTTATGCACTGTTAGTGCTTTATCTTGACAATACAATGACTAAAAAAGTTCTTAGAAACATGGATTTAATACATAGGGATCCCAAAATTATAACTCATTAGAATTCCCATGCAAGGCCAATATGTCTCATGAGCTCCATCCAATTAGTATTTGATAACAATCTATCATCAAAATAACAGGAAGAACATTTTTGTTTTAGACACTTAATTTTGTCTAGGCTGTCTTAAGTGAAATCGACATAAACTCTTACTTATGGTGGCTATTTTCCTTTCAAGGTCTTAAACCCTATCCTTAGAGGTTCGAACCTCTAGAAACCTCATGAAAATTTAAGAATCCTAAATGGGTCATTAAAGAGACCTAAAGCCTTAAAGATCAACTTGTGTCTAGCATGGTCAACTCAAGTCAAAGTAGAACAAATCGGGTCAAACTGGATGGAAATGGGTCAAACCTAATCATGTTTGGCCAAATTGATAAAAATAGACCTAACCGAGTCAAAAAAAAAAAAAGCCAAATTCATATAAAAGTCCAAAAATCAACTTGGGTAAACTTAGCAAAAAAAGGTCAAATGAGTGTAATTAATTCCAAATTGACCAAAAAAGTCAAAATCAAGAATGAATGTGTTAAAACAAAATGGTCAACGATCTTTCAAAATGGTTGGAAAAATTCAAGTTTTGATTAAAATTGGGTGGAAATTTAGGAAATTTTCATGATATAGAATTTTAACTAGACTTTTTATAAACAATATCTTCATGGAGTTTCCAATTAAACTTTTTTAAATTGGATTTTAATTAAATTTTTACATATGAAGTTCTTATACATATATATATATACATATATATATATATATATATATACACACACATATAGAATTTAATTAAACTATTATGCATAGAATTTTTTATATGGAATTCTCCATTAAATTTCTTACATATAGAATCTCTAACTAAACTTTTATTCGTAGATTTTTCAATTGAACCTTTTATTCATAGAATTTTTAATTGTACTTTCCACATATAGAATCTTTAATTTAATTTTCGCATATAGAATTCCTTAATAAACTTTTCACTCAAAAATTTTATCACACCCTTAATTTAAAGTTTGCATAAAAAACTTTTTAATTAGACTTTTTAATTAATTTATACATAAAGAATTTTTCATTAAATCTTTTGAATTTTAAATTAATTACTTATATATGTAGTTTTCAATTAGGTTTTCAAACTAAAGTCTAAATTAATTTTTTTAAAAAAAGCTCTCCACATATAAAATTTTTAATTAAATCTTTTTAATCAATTTTGAAGAATACAACATTTCCTACTTAGCTTTCCATATGGAATTTTCATATTAGAATTATGCGCATATGAATTCTTTTAGAATTATTGCCTGTGGCATTTTTTATTGAATTTCTCCTAATTAAAATTTAAATTTGACTTTTCAATCCTTTTTCCAACTAATTAAATTCAAGCATGAATTTTCAAACATGCTGCCAACAATTGGATTAATTTTTGACTTTCCAAATATGTTGACAACCATTGGATTAAATTTTGATTTGTAAACCTATGAGATATTTACACCTGTGACATTTTCTATTGAATCTTTTTCCAATAAAATTCAAAATTTGACTTTTCAACCTTTTTTTCAACCAAGTAATAGGCTTAATTTTCAAACAAGTTTCCAATCATTGCATCAATCTTTGAATTTTCAAATACCATGGACACTATTAGATTTTAATAGTGTGTATAAATATTAGTTAAATTTATTTATTAGTTTTGCATAGGTCCAAGAGGTGATTAGATGTTTCTTACAAAAGATAAGACAAGTATTAAATAAGGAAGTGAACTAAAGCGAAAAGAGATAAAAGGAAAAAAAAAGGTTAAAAAAGGCTTGGCCGAATTGATTAAGGGGGTATGTCATTTATTTTTTACTCGTATTTTCTTCTTAACTTGGACACCATTGTTGAAAGAAGCTTGAGAGAAAAATAAGAGAGAAAGAAAAAAAAGAAAAAAAAAGAAAAAATTTTCCATCTTAATTCAAGGTAGATGATTACCTTGTACTTGTTTAATCTTCCAAGCTTCTATCTTATTTCATTTTTTTTCAAGTTAATTTTATAATTTTATTTTAACTGTAAAGGCTGATGTTTAAACCAAGGTTGTACCAACCATTTTGTTGGCCAAACTTCAAGCAAATTATTTACTTTAATGTTCTTGTTAATTTATTTAATTTATTACCTTTGTTATTTTATTTAATTTATTTTTAATAATATTCGAAGCTTGATGATCCTAAGTTTTAATTTAGGTGATTACTTTAGCTTAAGTTCTTTAAACCTTTCTTGTGGCCAAATATGAGCTAAATTTCTTATTTTTGTTTATTCTAAGTTATTTAATTTATTATTATATTCACTTTATATTATATTTTAAAGCTTGATGATTATAAGTTAAGCTTAGGGGAAGTTTGAGCCATTGTTGTGAAAGCTAGTTTTAAAGCTAAACTTTGAACGAAATGTTGCCTTTAATGTTTATTTAAATTAGGGTTAAGTACTTTGCTTTTATTGTTGTTATAATATTCATGATATTTATTTTACTTTTTTTCCATTCTTGTCATTATTATTCATGTTTAGGTTCTTTATTTATTTTATTTTCTATGTTATTTACATTGTCTTGATGTGTTGTTATTATGTGTAAAACTAGTCTTTGAATGCTTATTTGAACATTTTGTTAACATTGAGCCATACTAGTTTATAAATAAATTTTAAAGTAGGATGTAGATTTTTAAGCTTATACTTGTGCACTTAATTTTTCTAAAGTCATTGTTTAAGAAAAGAAATTTTATGATAAAACTTTTACCTCTAACCAAACCCAAAGAGGTCTTTTTGGTAATAATTCCTAAGTCAAAAATCATTTTAGGGGCATTTTGGTCTTTTAGTCAAACTTAGGTTAAAACTAAGTCACCTAGGTCAAAAGTAGGTCAGCTAGGTTAAAACAGAGTCAATTAGCTTATTCCAAGACCATTAAATTAAAATGGAGTCTGTTAGGGTTAGTTTTGCACTTTTATGTCAAAACTAACCTTTAGGGGCATTTTGGTCTTTTTACCTAAAACCAAGTCCTTAGATCATGTTATCACCATCACTTTAAAACAAACTTTTAGGGCCATTTTGGTATTTTTATGTCATTTTCGAACCTCTAGGATTGTGTTTAGCACTTTCATATCAAAATCATGCCTTAGGGGTACTTCAGCACTTTTATGTCATTATTGTAACTTTCAGGGTCATGTTTAGCATTTTCATGTCAAAATCAAGCTTTAGGGGTATCTTAGCACTTTCATATCATTTCTTAACCTTTAAAGTTATCTTTAGCACTTTTATTTCAAAATAAGCCTTTGGAGTATTTCAGTATTTTTATGTCATTTTCGAATCTTTAAGTTTGTGTTGGTGTTTTCATACCTTGACCAAACCTTCTAGAACCATTTTAGCCTTTTCACACTAAAACTGAGTTCTTAGAATCGTGTTAGCACTTTCATGCCAAAATCAAACCTTTAAGACCATTTTAGTCTTTTCGATCAAAATCGAGTTTTTAGGGTTAGTTTTGCACCTTTATGTCAAAACTGGACCCAAGTTTTAAGTCTGTAATTACATTTACTATATAACACATGATTTAATAAATACAAAAAAATATCCTAGAGATAAAAAAATAGTCCATAGACTTATTCTTGTACATGGAAGAGGTCTCATTAATTACCTTCGATGATGGAATACCCTCCTTGAAATAGTAAATCAGAATTTTCATGAACTTAAAAAAAATAGAATTTTTGCATTTTACAAGGTTTTCTAGTGTGGTATCAAAACATTTGTGTCTCTTAAAAATAATAAAATTCACTCTTAGAAGGAATAATAATATCAGTAATAAGTAATTTAAAAACAAAGGAATTATTTTTGCATATCAAAAATTAAAATCAACTTTAGTCAAGATTTAAGATAACACGTAAGGTGCCAATTTATGGGCATTAAAAGGTACCTATCCTTCCATGTAACCAGCTCTTGAACCCTATGTTTCACTCTGGTTTATAAGCAGACTTTAAGATCTGTTATTGAAGGGTTTGAAATATCCTTAAAACATAAATCTCAATAAATGATCAATCACACTTGTAGACACCTTTTTTTGGCCTTCCCCTTTTTATATGTCCACCAAAATTTTTTACCTCGGACCTTCTTAAATAACATAATTGATAACAATGCTGGTTCGAAATATTGGAATGAGTTAAAAGAATCAATTTCATAGAGAAGGGTTGTACAAAGACTTAATTGAAAAAATTGAAAAATATTTAGGAAATAAGAAATTAGAATTGGAGATACATCCCAACTCAATTCACCCTTCTAAACAAAATAGGATGGTCCATTAGGGTAATCAAAGTCAAATTGAGGCCATATTAACTTCCTAAGGCCTTTTCTTATTCTTGGCAATCTCTTTTTGCATTTATTTCTCATGAAGCTTTTCAGCCAAGCTAGTTGTTATTAGCAAACATGCATAAAAAATTAATAAGAAATTGCATGTTATAGAATTAATCAATATAATAAAAATAGTAATAAAATATGCAATTAATCCTACAGTGACAAAATTATACAAAAATAAAAAAGAATGAATTTTGTTAAAACAAAAATTATGATTAAATATCAAAATCAAACTGTCCGACCTTAAGACAAATATTGCCTATCTCTTGTGTTCGATGAATGCATTGGAATTCACCACCCATGTCTTTCAATCTCGTTGAAGTTGGAACACAATAATGGCAACCATAAGCTTAGAATGCATATTTATCTCTCTCAGATTTTATTATGGTAGAACTAAAAGGATAATTTGTTCTTAAAAATATGGCAGAACAAAAAAATTTTCGATTATGTATGTAGAACCTTACTAACAAAACAATAGCACGCAAAACTAATTTTTAAAACACTTGTTGACAAATTAACCAATTTAAAATGGTTGTTGACAAACCGATTTCAAATTGATATTTTCATATTACAAACCATTTGGCATGTTTAAATTTTGAACAAAAATGGTCTACCATGTTTAAATTTAAACAATAGTAATTGTATGATAAGATAACTTTTTGCCTTAATCTGAATAGTGTATCGAGCTTATTTTAATTGAACAAAATTGGTCTTGGGGGCTTAAAATAGTAACAAATTAGGCTAAAAAAGATAAGGCCTACCCGACCTATAAACTAAGCCAGACTCGAGGCTTGTCTAAACTAGACCAACCAATTTTATAACGCTTCAAGTGGACACAATGAGATCAATTTCTCATTAAACATGGATATCAACCATGTATTGTAATTATACACCATTTATCAACGTAGAATGACCTACATATACTATAAGGCAAACTTTGTATATGTATACATATTTTGTATTTTATACATATTCAATTTTGCATTGATATCCAACAATACCCGATATGACTGAAAATTGTTAGATTAAAGCAATAAACTTACTTGAAATATGTAGAGAACACTGACTCAGAATTAAAATAAATAGCTATGAAGAGTTATTGCATCAGGATAGGTAGCTTTAGCTACGAACCTTCTATAATGAGAATTGTTTGGTTTATTTGGCTAACTAGTGAACTTGATCTCTTGAACTATTCAACCTTTCTTGTAAATTAAGACAACAAGTGTCATACAATTCGTCTTTGAACACTCTTGGTTCTTATGGTTGTGTTCATTTTTGGCCCCGAACATGTCCTAGTTTTTATGAGTACTCTAAAAAATTTGACCATATCAATTCTAAAAAGATGGCCACAATTCGCACTTATATAGGTGATCTCCTATCAAGAATATCCTGCCATACCCACTTGATTCCATCAAGCTATAAGAATCATTAAAAGCATAGCTTAACTTAATTCCTTTGTAAGCAACACTAATTCACTTAAGACTAGGAAAGAGTATTTAACTCATTTAGTGTTCACTCTAAGTAAACATAATTTGATTATCCCTTTGAACCAAGATATTGGGATATCTAATCAACTAGGTTGCGTTGCCATTATGTAACTTTTAAAATATAGGCTTAAGTCTCGTTCCCCTCGATGATTTATAGACTTGCTCTCTTGTTAAACTTTTCATAAGTGGTCCCATAATATTATGCTTTAATTTTACATAATCAACAAAAATAATCCTATTTAAGAGCAGTTGTTTAACGATATTATGTCTTTGAAGAATATGTCAAGACTTGCTATTATATAAATAACTCTATGCCGTACCATTTACAGATTGGCTATTGCAATGTACACATATTGCCAGCATAGTTTTCAACCAACATGGAATATCTTTTAAAAAATTTTCAATCCATCCCACTTTTTCCTCAGCTTTTTCTAAAGCTATAAACTTAGATTCTATAGTGGATCTGGGAATACAAGTTTGTTTAAAAGATTTCCAAGACACTATAGCTCTTCCGATATTAAAAATAAATCCACTAATGGATTTCGAGTCTTTAGTATTTGATATCACATTTGCATCGTGATTGGATATCTTGAATAATACAGTTTATAATTTGAAGTGTCTCTCAGATATCAAGTACCCTAAGCCTTCCAATGATCCTTTCTAGGATTACTTGTAAATCTACTTAGTTTGCTTATTGAGTAAGCTATGTCATGTCTTGTACAATTCATAAGATACATTATGCTACTAATTATACGCAAAAATTCTACTTGAGATATTACATCACAAGTATTATTCCTTATATGTAAATTTACATCTATAGGTGTTTTGGCCATATTGGCATCATTCTTATTGAACCTCTCAATGATCTTATTTATGTAATGATCTTGAGTCAATAACCAGCCATCTTGTGATTTAAAAATTTTAATTCCTTAAAATCATATCTGTTAGACCTATATCTTTCATATCTAACTTATTGGTCAAGCAAGATTTGATAGCTCTAATGATCTCATAATTACTACCTAAAATTAACGTATTGTATACATAAAAAAAATAATGGCATACCTCTTATCTGTAAACTTTATCTATACACATTTTATTGTATTTATTAAAGCAAAGCCCTTTAGACAATAGGATTTTGTCAAATTTCTAGTGTCATTTTTTTTGTGCTTGTTTCAACCATATAAAGATTTAACAAACCTACACACTTTCTTTTCCCGACTTGAAACTATAAACCCTTCGGGTTGTTCCATATAGATTTTTTTTGTCCAAATCTCCATTCAGGGTTGAGGTTAATAACACAAGCAATATCGAACCATGTATTGATAAAGTGGAGACCATAATATCCATTTGAAGAATGAATTCAGATTTCAATTTATGATGGGTTGGATTGATAGGTTAGGAATTTAGGTTTTAGGATGGGTTGGGTTGGGTTTAGGTTATGTGTTAGGTTATAGGCATGGTTTTAGACTTAATAATAATAAAGGATTGGGTTTAATCAATTGGCTTGATTAAGAAAAATAAAATTGTAAGCCAAGTAATTAAATTGACTTAACGAAATAAGAAAATTGAATAGACCATAAAATAAAAAAAATCGAATTGAAAAACCAATCAATGTCAATTTCAGTTAAGTTTTCAGTTATCTAAGAATTTGGTCACCTCTACTTGTAATATTAATGTTTACGTATTTAATATTAATGTGTTTAGTACTATAATTTTTTATATAATTATAATATTATGTATTGATATTAATGTTTCTATATTTAATATTAATTTAATTAAAAATCTAATTTTATTAACGATTGTGTATTTTATATTAATAAACATTTATTTTCATTCAATGGCAATTTGGCATTTCAACCTTCTATTGCTCATTTTTAATTCACTCGTTGTTGGTTCATTCCTCATTTTATGTTTATTACAGGTTCTTTTGTTATTATTTTTTAATTTATACAATGATAGTTTTTTTTTTTAATTGAATGTTTGATTTTGTGTATATGTATATATATTGTGATTGTGTATTCTGATTAGGTATTGTGATTGTGCATTAAGATTGGGTATTATGATTGTATTATATGTATTGCATAATGTGTGTAGTACACCTATTATTTATTTCAATATGTTCGTGCAATATTTGTAATAATATTAGATTTATAATAGTTTTGGTGATAATACTCCTATTATTTATTTCAATAATGTTTGTGTGATATTTGCAATAATGTCAAGTTTGTGGTAGTTTTATGATATGTCTTTATTACGTGTATTATTAATGTGTTTATTTCTGATGAATATAAAATGGTTTTTCATGATAATCATGAACATTTATATTAATGTTTGATTTTATTATTGTACTAATAATTGATTAAAAAGTTTCATTACATATAAGATGCACGTTGAAAGTAAAATTTTACTTCAGGAGTTTGGACATGCACCATTTTAGCCTGAGAATTGTGTTACTACTTTTAGTTATATACTCAAGATTATTATGGCAAGTGCAAAGTCATGTTGTTTTAATGTAATTAGGCTAATGTCAATAGAGGTATTAAAAAGATTAGTTCGCACCATGATTAATTTCTCGATTAATTCACATTGGTCAAAAATTGATTGACGAGTCTTATGTTTTTTTTTATCTTAAGTAAAAGAAGTCTTTTATTCTGAAGATCCGAATGATGCGAGTTAACATGTTGTATTTCGTAACACAACTAGAAACTTATTGGATATGGGTAATGAACGTAAAGATTATGGTTAAAAAAAGATTGAATGCGTGCCTTTTGCCAATAAAAACTTGGATGAAACTATCCTAAACATGAGTACAAAAGTGCAGTGGGTTTGCAAAGATATCAACGAAAACATTTATGACTTGATGAATAAAGTGAATTTAGTAAGATTATTATGTCAGAAATAACATATTTATAGTTTTGCTTGTTTAAATGATTTATTCAAATTGTTTAATATATTATTTTCTAATGTGATACAGATTTATTTATTGTTATACTAACATTTTTGACTTTTTATTGTTTTAGAGAAAATGTCAAAAAGAAGATTACTGGGTCTAAATATTCAAAACCATACAGGAACAGATGCTATTGATGTTTAGGGCCAGACAGTAATTGATTTTTCAGATGCGTCGAATCCCACAACAAATGATTTAACGAAGTCATACCTTCACAGTGTAGAGACTGCAATTCATATGAACTTAAATGCGGCTATAATGTTGCATTGCAGAAGCTCTTGTTTATGTTAAGTAAAGAATTTTGGGTTTTGCGTAATTATGTTATTATTATTATTATTATTTTTTTTTTTTTTTTTTTTGCAGTTGATAATAATGGCTTGCTAAGGATCGTATTGTTGTCTCAGCAAATTGTTAGAACTAGCCAAATGGTTCAAAAGCACAACTACTAGTTGGCTTTCTAAGGTTGATTGCTCAAACAGAGGCAAAATTGCCAATTCATTACAAATAATCGAGCAACTTTCCAAATTATATAAAAGTCGAGGTTTTGAAATTTATTGAGGTGACGGTATAAATTTTTTGATATTACTCTTATATTACCTTTCTTTTTTGTTTGTGACCGAAACTAACTTTGTTTGATACTTTTATGATAAAAACCAAATTTTCTCTTGAAAGTATTCCACCATCATTTATTATAAATTCTCTAGGGCAAAAATAAAGATATTATAAATATGACTTAAAGAAAAAGTATTTCAATTGAAATACTTCACCTAAAATCATTTTACAAAACGCACCATTTAATATGATCAAATGGTAGTATGAGAAACTTGTTCATTTATAATTTTCAAAGAAAAAAAAGGTAATATTATGTGCTTTAAATTAAGAATTGCACACTTTTTATAATGCTAATTTGTGCATAATTTCACTTAAATGTATAATGCATAGGAATAAGAACGCTTTGGAATTTTTAGTAGAAAGCAACAAAAAATATAGTCACACAAGTGGATCTAAAAGCTTTACTTGAAAAGCTAACAAGAAAGTATGTTTCCTGTATTTAATCGAGGAGTTTATTGTATTACTTGTTTAAATATTAAATTTGTTGATAATTGCTTATGTGAGGTAAATTGCTAATATTATACTTGTGGAAATACAAAAGTTGCATAATATTTGGTTTTTAAATTGTTTTTATTTTGTAGGAAGTTGAACGAAGAGAGATCTGACGAGTTGAACTCTTTTTGTTAACTAATAAAAAAAAGATGGCTCATATGTAAACATTGAATCACAATAAATTGTGGTATATGAAATGGTTATAATTATTTTCTTTATTTGTGATTATATTACAAAAAAATGATATCAATTTTATTGATTTACAGGAGAAATAAAAGGAAAAAATGGCCGAGTACGAAGCAACTGCACCATCAGAGAATTCAACTAATATGAGTGATAGGAAGAAACAAATTTTCGCTGAAGTTGCTGGAGAGAAAGACATGGACGATATTGAGGCGTCAGATTAGGCCTAACATCATCCAACTACTATGGCCGCAGTTCTCAAATATATACTTCTTCCACATGAAGTTCAAAAGATAACAGTAGATCAATGAAATGTGAGCAGAGAGAAGAAGATAGAAGAAAATATTAAGTACTGGAGTCACAGTTTAAGTTACTAATGAATCTAAGGTAGCAAAGGTTCATACAAGATTCGTCATCTTAGGTAATATATTAGCTTAATTTTTTAACATAATTTCATATTTATTAATGCTTACTATTTTTTAATAAGGTTGATCACATGACAACAAACATGTTGCATAAAACATTCTTCTAGTCTCACTCCAACTGTTAATGTTTTTATCTTAGGTATTTGTTTAAGTTGTATGGACAATTATTTTTAAGTTTAAGAAATACAATAGTTATATGAACATTTGTAATGAATATATAATATAATTTTATTTCTCATATTATCTTTTTTTTAATTCTTATAATGCGTTCAATTTAAAGGTAAACTTTTGATAACAATATATAAAAAAATCAAATGAAATTATATCCCTAAAATATGCTCATTACAGTTTTCAAGAACACAAACGCTGCTAAAAACCTCAAACAAACAAGAAAACTTTGATATCTAGCGGCATTATACCAAGAAACGCTTCTAGAAGTGCTGATCTTTAGCAGCGGTTTTCAACAAAATGCCAACGCACTTTTCGGCGGTGCTTTTGGCGACGGTTGTTGAAACGCCGCCCTGCAGTGCATCAACAATGAATTTTTCTGGTGTATTCATTCTGCCTTCATTTCTTCAAAATTACCCTTTTATACATCATAACAATTGGCCAACATCACCTTATGTTAGTAACTAACTCGTCATAATAACAAAAAATAACAGAAATAAGAAGATAACGGAAATAACAAAAAGAAGTTTTGCCTATATCAGAAATGTGAAGGGGTAATAGATCTGACTATTACAATTCTTCTAAACTTTTCGAAAACTAACTAAACTGATGGTAGAAATTCTCAAAATTTATTTTGACGAGAAACAATAGAGTGCTGATATTTGTCTCCAACATGAAAGGCCCCATTTTTTTTTTTTTTTTGCCTATCTATAATTGCACTTAATTATGTTATTCAAGAAAATAATGTGGTAATATTTAAATTTATAAACAAATATGGATCATAACATATATATTTACCAGAGTAAAAAGTTACCAACATCTTATCATTATTTATACATACGAATACTGCTGCTACTAAGAAATCATCACATATTCTCTCATTAGTTAATTTATTATTTTCGTGGGGTCTGCATTGGGTGTAATCTCACTCTCAGTACGCCATTTTTGGATTTAGGCAGCATTTTCTTAATAGCTTTTTCTAAATATTGTGAAAAATTTTTTAGACAGCCATTATGTTATGGTACATTGAATTTTTTCGAAGCATTGTGTAAATGCTATCATATGTCTTTATAGAAAACAAACTAAATAATTATAGTTAATAAGTCAATTCAAAAAATATATATAAATAGTTAAAAGTCTTTTTCAACTCATGGCCATTATGCACCATTTGTACCAATTAACAACTTTCTTACAATTAAAATATTAACTAAACAATAAAAATTATTTTTTATCTCAATTACGATTTTAAAACCTCCAATTATATTTCGTCACAAATCATCACGGAAAGAAATTGAAAAGGTTTAAAGTCCTTTGCTATTTTGTTCACCATGTTATCTTTCCCCAAGTCGCTGTTGCTCCCATTTTGCCGCCATTGCAAATAAATAGACCTTGATTTCTTGTCTTCTTGCTTTGTCATTTGCTTCGTTCCCTGTTATTGGTTTGATCACTCATAGGTTTTTTATTTAATGCTTCAATTTTAGTTTCATCGATTGTTTTTCTCTCTCAATTGGAATCATATATGGAACCTTAACTTTTCTGTTTCTCTATCACCTTAGTTCTCTCCATGGAGATGCCACTAGAAATTATTGATGGAGACAAAAATTATTGAACAAATACTTATTTTTACTCGTACCATTTACAAAGTGAGTATACTATTTTGTTTTTTCATTTATATTTTCTGCGATTATAAAATGAATTTTTACCCAGTTAAATTGAGTGGTTTAACCACAAAGCTTCCTTGGCCACCAATCTTCCTTTAATGTTTTCTTCCCTAAAAGGTAGGCGATTGCCAGCTTTCAATATTTACAATTTGATCGGTTATCTTCTTTTTTTTTTTCATTTATTTCTATTTATGAAATTTGTAGATTTGTTAATTTTCAGTGTCGAATTGATGCATTGGTGGATTTTTTCAGTTACAATTACAGCATTTTATTTTATTTTTTCCTTTCATCAATTGTGTTTTTGTAAAGGCGTTGATGATGGCCTTCTGCGTTTGGGTATGAGTTTATAAGGGCATTAATTGCAATTGTGTTGTAATATGTTTGCGATTGAGTGGTGATGGAACTTAATAAAGGAATCGGTCTTATCCTCCAGTGTGCGAAAATAAAGTTGTTCAACATTTGAACGTTGAAAACATTGAGGTCCAATGTAGGTTATATCCAACAGGAAAGCATCCGGTTCATAAGCTTAATAACCCATACTCTTTTAAAATGTAATTTCACACAAATTATGCTATACTCCTTTAATTGATAAAAAGCAATTGGTTGATTCCATGAACCATCTTAGGAATGGCAATAATGAGGACCCTTGCACAGCTAACTAGACTGGAATTCTATGTTTAATAATCTTGGGGGTGATGTATTATACTTGCATGTTTAGGAATTGTGCATTTTCTCTTACCAGTCTTTGCATTCTCTACATCTATTTGTGATATGTTGGTGCTCTTCTTTCCAGCATTTTTTATTTTGTTGATTACTGAAAAAGTTGACACACGTCATAATAGCTATCTGCTTTTTACAATTGATGCAATCAGCTACTAAAGATGAATCTGTGTGGAACTTTAGCACCTAATCTTGGCTAGCTTTCTCATCTAATTCTATTTAAATGACATGCTTTTTCATTTCTATTTATAACTTCTACTACCAAAGGAACCATATTACTATGATGTTTGGTTGTTTTTCCATTTTTATTTATATAATACATTTCAATACTACTGAAGAAAGGATCTCTGTGGATCATGTCGCCCATCTAAGGCCATTTGGTGTAGGTTCAGCAACAACTTAATGTAAGCCCTCTTGCTTCTTTTCCTTGTTCATAGGTTTTTTTTTTTTGTGAAAAGTGATACTCCTATTTGATGGAAGCCTTTTATTTTTTGTATTTGATTATTATCAGTGGATATCGCTATCTGCATTTTAAATTCAGGCCTGCCCAATAATAACCTAACATTTTATGTCCCTAAAAGCTTTTCCCCATAAAAAAATCCTCGCAGATGCGCTAGACTTAAAAAATATTAGTGCATGAGAAAATGATAAAATTCTTGACATGGAAGCATCTTTTTAATAGGGACTTTTCTTTTATAACTCGAGAGAGGGATCATTGGATGAATAGCTCATCTAACCAGTTTTGGATGGCCACCCTGAAGTAGCGAACACTTGGAGTTGCCATCAATCATTTGGGCTAGGTGTGATCGGATACATATTAAAATCAATATTTGGAGTGATGAAACCCGAGATATTAATTCCGTGGTATGCGTGGTATGGAGATTTAATGTTTAGGTTAGGAGTTAGTTATGCGTAAGAAGGTATGAACTTTCCTGTGACACTCAAAATCGTTACCTTTCTAGCCGTGAACTAATTTGGTTTTGGTTTCTTCGTTTTTAACTTGTCATTATTTTGATATAATCTCCTTTTAATAAATGAATGTGAATAAAATAAACATAGATTTTAGATAAAGATTTGAATCTCATATACACTCTGAAAAAGTGCAAAACATAGAGATTTTTTATTAAAATGTTCTCCAGATTTAATTCTGAAAATTGGACATTCCATGTCAAGCACTAGAGAGATATGAACACAGAATATTGCCTTGCAACATTTTTTAAAATAATTTTGAAAATATGAATGCAAGATGACCATCACAAGGGATATGTGTTAGTAAGTTGATAAAAAGAGATAGTGTCGCATAAAATAAATCACACAAATTAACAAAAGGGAAAGGGGAGGAGACGATCGGAATGTATCTCATAATTGTCATCGATTATTTAAAAATAACCAAGTTGACAATTTTGAAATGCATTTGGATCTATTGGTTGCATAAAGCACGAAAACCAGGTTTGAATTTTGAAAAAGTCCAGAGATAATTCGAGAGAGAGAAAATTTGATTTTTGACAATTTTTGAAAAAGTAGGATTAAAAATTGTAAGTTAACGATATTTGACTATTTCTTGACAAAGTGACATCTTCAGGGTTTCTTGACAAAAATGATAATTTTTTTTTAAAAAAAAGTGAGCATTGAAAAAAAATAAAATTGATAAAATTTGGAAAAATGTTCGTGCCTTAATACGAGCCTAGGTTTGATATGTCAGCATGTTGGATCGAGATCACATGCAGGCATCTGAGTGCCTTAAAGTAGGATTCAGAGAAATCAACTTATCTTGACTAATGTTGAAAATAGGGGACAACTTCACATTGTCCTTTTTTTTCATTTTATTTTGAGCAAGTTTAAAGGTACCAGGTGTTGGGTAAGGTACACTGAAGAAATGATTCGATAAGGTTTAATGTTAAAATATTTTAAAAATCTCAAAAAATCACCTTCTGAATGGATATAATTTTTGAAGTTGGGTCTAATACGCGGTGTTGACAACACGTGCAAGGCAAAGGGTGTGCCAAACTTCAAAAAATCATTCCCGAATCACACGGAATCGTTATATCACAAATGATATAAAAATTCAAAAAAATCATTTAATATGTCGAAATGGCCCAAATAGAATGTAAATCACTAATTTTGGGGGCTCCAAACAATATTAGTTCGAGAAATCATAACTCCTTCATTTGAAATGATCCAAGGTGAACGAGACACTGTTGGAAAGGTACTTTGATGTCATTTCTAGGAAAAAAATATCAAAAAGTTTCATAAAAATGGTTTATGGTTTGAAAATGATTTTCAAGTCATGACTACAGTGCTATCAGGCCAAAGCTAGGGGAATTTTTTATTTTTTCAGGTTTATTAGGATTAAACTCGAGCCATGGACATTTGAATGTCCATGACAGAAAGGGATAAGTGACATTGGCTTCATGAGCTCATTTACATAATCTTTTGGAATGATGAAACAACCCATTGACCACGTCATAAACATAAAGACTTTAGGCAAAAAGATCAAGGCACAAATAAATTTGAACAAAAAAAGAAGCATTTTTTTTCAAAAACAAGATATTTAACATTAATAAACATTGAAACCAAACATGACAAACTTGATTTTTCCCCAAGATTGAAGACAATAAGTAGAAAACCTTAAGCCTATGTTAATCCTCATTTATTGAGGTTAATAGGCTTAACTCGAGGATTTTAGGAAAACAAATTTTTGACAAGTAACAAATAAGCATTTTAACAAGCATGTATGAACTGAACATGATATTCATGACAATAAACATGGAAAGCACATTCAAGTAAGCAAAAAAGATATTCAGACATGGAAAATGATGACAACATGTGAAGATGTGCACGAAAATGCATGAGTATGTCAGCTTAAAGGATCACATCAAAAAATATGCCTTGGAAATGATATAAACATACTTAAATAAAGAAGAACAACAACTTGTTGGAATTTCATGACAACATCAAATCACATTTTCAAGATGAACCAAGCACATAAGAATAAGGAAACATGATGGATGAGTCAATAAAACATGAAAAATCCTAAGTTTATCACATCCAAGGCCACAAGATGCATGAAGATCCTCAGACAAGATCATGGTCAACATATTAAAGCTCACTAAAATGATGGAAATACAAAAACAAGTAGATGGAAGAAGAAAGGATAAGGAATATACCCTAAAAGCTTCGACAACTTTGTTAAGTAGAAAATGTTTTGAACTTATAGCTCTCTTTCTTGCCTTCCCTCGCTATGATTTGGCAAGAAAAAATGACTAGGAATGAGCTTGAAGGTTGTTTATCAATGGAGGTTTTTTCTAGGAGATATAACAGTTATGAAAAGTTTTTGGAAGGCTGATGAGGTGCTATAGGAATGAATTTTTTCTAATTATGGTGGCTGATGTAAAATATGTGTAAAGGTTGCTTTGGTTATGCTCGTAATTTATCCTATATAAGATTCAATCCTAGCTATCAAAATCCTAGCAAATGTGGGGTATTTAGGACATTTGTGATGTACCATATGGTGAGTCATTGTAACATGGAGCAATTGATGTATATCCTTGAGAGCAAAAACAAACCATACATGAGCTGATATAGTGAACAAGGTCAGGTTTGCCCTTCATCAATACACATTGTAGCATGAAATGCCCTTGTAATAAACTTAATGGACCATTTTAAAATGTTATAACCCAATGTTTAAAGCCCAAAAATGAAGTCCATATGATTTTTAAGAAGTTATGCATGATTTTGTATGATTTTTTAAGCCAAGATCGTGAACAAATTCACATTTTGATGTTATGGTGAAAAAATGTGAAAATGACACGAATTAGATAAATTTTGCCCTGTGGTATCGATCTAGAGACTTCGTATCAATAATAAGGCAAATTTTGCCTCCAATATCAATACTAAGAGCCCTGTATCAATACTCAATGCAAATTTTGCTTCTAGTCTCGATATAAGGAACTGTGCATCAATGCCAAGCACAAAATTTTTTGGGGTATCTAGACTTCATGCCTTGTATCAATACCAAAATTCACGATTTTAGCAACAACATAACTTTGTACCGATACAACGACCTCCTGTATTGATACCATAGTAATCGTATGGATACCAACAATGGTTTTTCGAGATTTTAATGATGTAGAAGCCTTGTATCAAGACCTAAAGGCCATGTATCAATACCTACTCATGGAAATGCGAATTTGATGCACTTTTGGCCCCCTCCCCGACACCTTATTTCAGCTAAGAATGATGGATGACTGACCCGTGCTTATCCAAACGGACCTGATGATGCCTTGAATAGCGACCCCTGATGCCTTGGATGATGACTTGAACAAAATAGATGTCTATATTAACCAACTCGTATCAAATCTGCTGCTTCCTTAGCTGAAACTAATGAAATCGGACATGGTCTTTAGTTATTCAAATCCTATTCGTAGGTATGTTTTTGAAAACATTTTATCTCAGAGATATAATACCTCATCAACTTCCTAACAAAGACATTTGATACATCCGACACATTTACTATAGTTTCAGTATGGCGACAATCCAGACAATCCAGATTGCAACATTGATTTGAAAGAGATACATGTTGTGGGGAAGCAGCTATCCCTGAACCCAAGTATCTTTGATGAAAAGTTTGTAATTGTTTTGGATAGTGGCATAACATACGCGTATCTACTAGAAACAGTGTTTGCGGCATTTAAGGACACTGGTAAGATTCAGTTCCCATAAATGAATCATAGTTGTTAAAAGTTTAGCTAGGCTTATTTATGTGTTCTTACTAGACCCTCTTTATATCCTGGCTGAGTGATTTATTTGGTTTAAATGATTTGAAAATTTCACTCTTCATCCTTAATTGCATTAATTATGGGGACCATTGGAGTTTTATTCTAAAAGTTGTTCATATTCAACTGTTTAACAATCATTGTAACAATTGTACATGCTTACTGATTGACCTGTTAAAAGTCAGAACTTAAAACATGTAATTTTAATTGTTTAAGACTTGGCATTATTATGTTTGTTCGTTTCCCCTTGTACCTTATATTTGCATCTTTGTTTTGCAGATTATAAAGGAACTTAATAACTTAAAGCAAATCTGCGGCTCTAATCCAAATTACAATGATATACACTTTTCCAGTGTAAGATATTACTTGTACT
Source organism: Adansonia rubrostipa (assembly GCA_038381775.1). Taxonomy (NCBI): domain Eukaryota; kingdom Viridiplantae; phylum Streptophyta; class Magnoliopsida; order Malvales; family Malvaceae; genus Adansonia; species Adansonia rubrostipa. Next base: position 15,023,950 of record JBBYHM010000006.1, read on the forward strand.
AGGTACCATATATAACATAAAAATTGAGCAGTTTCTAGTTATTTATTGTGAAACTGATTATTATCTTTGTCCGCTATTAACCGCTAGAATTTGTTTTCTGCTTCAGTGATGTCTCTGAATTCCCGAAAATATTTCCAACAGTTGAAATGTTATTTGGCAATCAGCAAAATTTATTGCAATCACCTGAGAATTATTTGTTTCGGGTAAGCCTTTTAGTTTTCACACTGTAATTGCTTTCTGTTGATTGAATAACTTTACTTCCAAAGGACACATTGTTAAGGTTATACATAAAGCTGTTTAAGGAAGAATTGTGGTCGAATTCAATTGAGTATTTTGCTCTATCCTCAATGTTCAATATGTGACCAGTAATTTTCTGCTTGTCTCTAATTTCAATTCCAAAGCTTTAGTTTGATGCATTGCGGGACTGATTTTGTTATTTTCCATTTTGTTTTCAATTGAAAATCTGTCTCTACTAAGAATCATTGTTCGTTATACTCTTGTTACATACGACCGTGAGAATTCAAAAAATTGGTTTCTAGAAGACTAATTGTTCTGAGCTCTGGGAAAGGCTTCACATAGCTGGTGCACCATCACCATCTCTTTTATTTTAACTATCCATTTTAATGTCATCCTAATAAAGTCAAGTGAGAAGTATAATTCAAATATGGAATTGCCCCCTAGATGAACTCTTGAGGGATCATCACGTTATGCTATTCCAGGTGCAGTAACCATGGTATTTCGTGATCCTCATGCTATGGAGTATCCGTGCTCTTAATTTTATGTCATCAACTATTTCCTTTCTTTAGATTTTGTTTTCTAATAGACATTGTAATAAAGCTGGTCTAATAATAAAGAAAAAATGATTACTCTCATTGCATGAATGTGGTTAAAATATCATTATAGTGTTTTTTTTATTTGAAATAAAATAGGCTCAATGGATCGCTACATGCTAGTATAATTGTCATATAACAATACTTAAAAATAATGTTAGTATGATAATCTTATAATAGCATTTTAAAATTGATGATAAAACTTTAAGAAATATGCTTTAACAACTATTTGTAATACTACTTTTTAATTGCTATGAATTAAGTCTTTTAGTAGCGCTTCGAAAAGTGTCGGTGAAGAGTTCGGGCTGCGGTCACATGTAAGATACATGTGAAATGCTTACTCTATTCTATTGAAGCATTTTTCTTTCTTTTAGTAGCATTTTCTAAGTGCTGTGAAAAAGCTTATCAGGTGTCGTGTCTTACTCTCACTCTCTGTTCATATTTCGAATTTACTTATTTTTTATTTATTCTGTAGTCTAATTATAGGAAACGCTTTTTAGATTTTGTGACACATATAAGTGTATGAGCAAAATTTTCTCTGCAAATAATGAATATATACATATATAAAAGGTAAATAAAAAATAAAAGATAAAACCATGCACAACAAAAGATAGTAGTTGAGTGGAAAGGTAAAAAAATTACTTCTTTCATTAGTAAATTTACATAAATTGTTAGTTTGTTAGTTGACATTAAAAAATATATATATCTTTAATTTTATCTTTATATTAAATTTATTTAAATTTCTTCTGATAATGTCAACAAGTAAATTGAAGTGACTTGACTCTTGACATCAGCATAACATTTTATATATAAAATAAATTATTTTCAAATCATTCTGCCTTTAGGTTACGTATAGTCGGTCCATTCAAATTGGAAATTGGAGATCTCAAATCTGCAGTTTCTGTTCTTTTTTTTTTTTTTTGATAATTTTTTTGTTGCACAAAATTGGCATGTGGTGTAAATGCTGGCAGTTAATTTCAAGAGTAAAAGAAAGATATCACTATGTGTTGATGAAGATATTATTACATAAAATAATTTTAAAATACCATGATTTTTTAAATAAAATTAGAAAAAAAATTATAAATGTACCTTTTTGGTAAGAAAAGAACTATTAAAAGTTAAAAATAATATCATACAAAACTTATATTCAATTCATGGATGACATTACTCGACAATATACATGTTCAAGCAAATATAGGCTGCAATCAAAATTTATTTTCTTAAAGACATGCATGCATGAGATAGCTGGCAAACACATCAAAAAAAAGAAAGCTAAGCTTATCCAAACTAAAGCACTTTCATATAAGGAATAATTATCATGGATTCCTAATCAGCTGATTAATTTGAAAAGGAACTTGATCCATAACAACGCTTTATCATCAGCAGTTTCATAATTTTGTATCTATATGCTTTATACTTTGCTATTCAAATTTTTTATTTTTTTAAATATTTTTTTTAAAATTTATATCTTACATATATTCGAATATAAATTTAAAATATAAACTTTTAAATATATAAAAAAATTTTAAAAATTAAATACTCGCATTTGACATACAAAATCAAAATAACATAGGCATTGTTATGTCTTTAAAAAGAAACACAGTCATCATATTAGTGATTTTCCAGAGTGGGGTTTGCTCCGCTTCTAAGAAATTATATATTAGTAATAGACAGCTGTTTTTGTTTCTTTACTAATTGCTTTGAAAGTTAAAGCTTTAAGGAAGTCCATCAATCTTTTTTCTCCTTTCCCAATCCTTTTTGCATAATTACAGAATCATCTTGCTTTTAGGACCTGTTGATATTGTTAAAAATGTTGAAAGATAGTTGTATGATTGATCAGCTATGTAGACTTCTTCTTTTGTTTTTTCACTCTTACTGTACTTTTAACTGATGCCAGAACTCTAATATGACAGTCCCATGAACAAAGTTAAGCTTCATTTGAATGTGTGCGGCACTCATTATTTAGGTGTCATTTTACAGCTGAATCTTTAAATTTTTAGGGGTTTATTATAAAAAAACGATATCTTAATGTAGGAAGATGCCTCTAATTAGGATCCCAGGGATGTCAAATGGAGCTTATTACTTGTTTGTATCAAATTACTGACTTGCATATTTTTTTACAAATAAGACAAGATTTAAATTCAGCCAAAAGTCACTCAAGAGTTGTACCTCCATTCTACTTCTTTTGAACTTAAAAAGTGTTCTAATTTTTGAAATCATAATTCTTAGACATGATATTAGACCCAAATGCTTAGTTGCTTTCTCAGTTTAAATGTCTGATTGCAGTGTACATAAACGGAAAGGATATAGCCGTAATAATAGAAAGTTTTAGTTTTAGTTTTCAAATACTGATTTATAAAATGTATAATAGAGAGTACAACGCATGGAAGAGTGGGACATATCACAAACTTTTACAGCAGAAAAGTCTGAAAGGAAACTTGAAAAAGTGGGGTCCGACTTACTACTCACCAATGCCGCTTGTCAAAAGCCTTCGCTTTCTACGATGGGGTTAACCAGAAAACCATTGACCGTACCCCATGGATGAGTAGTGGTAGAACTGTTTGGGCCTGCTAACCTGATTTTGGGACACCATGATTACACCTTTTTCATCCACTTTTTATGCTCAATTACCGAAGATTTTGCAGGGCCATACATATATATATATATATATATATCTGACACCTCTAGGGCTCACTTTCGAATCCTGAATATTTTACATTTTGCATATCTGAATCTTGATAAAGCTATATATGTGATCCCCTTTTTTCTTGTACAATAATTTTACTCAATAGAAGTTCCCAACCTTAAATATAAAAGTTACAAAGAGCAAAGTAAAAGAAAAACAAGAGAGACGTACAAATAAATTAATTAATTAAGCATAGCCCAGTCCCATCGGGAAACGAGATAAGTAGCTTTTCAGTAAGTGGAATAATTTTTTGTGATGGATTCTTGATGATTGCCTTTGGATTAGTACATTTGTTCTAATTTAACAAGATTCGTTCATATTCGTTGTTATTAGCTTGTGTATTTGGATCATTCATTTGTTGCGACTGATTGATATCTAACAGCTGATTCTTGCATTCGTAGTATTTTATTGTTTTATTAATCATGTAATTATAAATACAATATAAATTATTAAATATATTAAAATTTTAAATATAAATATAACATAAATATTAAATATATTGTGTTAATCATATTTTATTATATTTATCAGATCATTTTCATATTTATCAAATATTTTATATTCGTATCATATTTAAAATTAAAAAATTTATTTGTTTAATAGTAATATTTTTATTTTTTTATTTAAATTTGTCTGTTATGTGAATACAATATATAAAGAAGCGCGACTAATTTGGTACATATTTGTTGAGGGATACATATTTCGACATTTCTGTTATGTCCATTGTTCAACTATGGAAGAAAGCAGTGCACTTCTTGAAATTAGTGGTAGATAATCAAAGTGAATTTAATTATTATTTAAATTTCAAAATTGTTGTAGGAGTATGAATCCTTTCTTTGTATTATATGTTAATATCTCGAAGATATAAGACTATAGTCTTTTGGGTAAAAAGTGATTTAAAAAAGCAAGAGAAAAGTTTGATGTTTTTGGCTGGGTTGTCCAGCACGAGGACCATTATCTTATAGAAGTAATATAATCAAGGTCATGTAGTGGCTCGAATCACGCAAATAAAGATAATTAAAAAATAATATAAAATCAATATAAATTAATAAATATTTTAAAATATATTATATAAATTATTAATAAATTAAAGTTTATATAAGTATAAAATATTTTAAATATAATTATAATAAATATAGAATATAAGGTTTACACATCATTCTGCTTCAACAGACACGTTAAATTCCATGGGATGCTTTTGCCTCCTTTAAAGTGCCTTTGTCTTGTCCATTTTTCCTATCTGTTACAATCTCTTTCTTTTTTTTCTTTCTTTTATTTATTTCTTTTTCTCACCAATTTACAATTTTGTCCCCCTTTCTTCTTTTGTCTTTATAAAAAATATATATACAATGCAGTTTAATGATTTTTTTTAAATTTAATAATTTATTTTATTTTTATATTGTTTTTTGTATCATTATATAATTGTATTATAAGGTGCAGGTTTTTCCTCTTATCATGGGAAGAGCATTATACACCACGATATAACGAATTTACTCAAGTTATGCATATGGTCTTTCATAATTATCTTAGGCTGTATATAGATTTCATCGCACTTCTTTTTTTTTCAAGGTAATTGCAACGTCTGATGCTTTAGGGGTGCAGTCTTGGTGCAATGAACTCTTACGGTCTCTTCAGTTGCCAACTGGAAAGGAAAGGGTCTAGGGCCCCTTGGTGAGAGAAATATTATCGAGTTTAAAGGTCCTAAAATAATTTTTCTTTCCACAACTTTTTTTTTTAATTTTATTCATTTTTTAAAGTTCTAAAATTATTTATTTTATTAGCTCTTTTTTTATTTCATTAATTTTTATTTAAAAATTTTTAAATCATGTATTTATTTAATATAATAAATAAATTTATATAATTATATAATACTTAATTAATTAAAATGTTTAAATAAATAAATAAAATAATATGTTCAAAAATTCCAAAAGAATTTTTCTTTCCACTGCTTTTTTATTTTATTCATTTTTTAAGTTCTAAAATTATTTATTTTTTAACTCTTTTGTTTTTTTATTTCGTTAATTTTTATTTTAAAGTTTTAAATCATTTTATTTATTTAATATAATAAATAAATTTATATAATTATATAATAATTAATTAATTAATTAAAATATTTAAATAAATATATAAAATAATATGTATTTTTTAAAATATTATTAAAATATACAAAAATTAATTTATCGATATATTTTTAGATTAATATCCTTAATAATTATTTTTATTATGATCTTACTAACATCATTGTTTTAATATCTAAATACATCTCACTATTAATTTTAATCTTAAATATCAAATCTCACAAATAAATAACTAATCTTATTATTACAACTATATTTATTCTTGTTAAAACTAAGCGTACTGTACAATCAAATAGAACCTAACCTAAGCAATAACCAAGCTTTTACTAGTGTCTAGATTGTTTGTCTTCCTTGTAAAGTCTGATGATCACCGAAAGGAGGCTCATTAGAAATATATACTACCATCAGATACTTTTACATTGACACATTTTTATGCCTTTACAAATTTAAAAAAGAAAATTTAAAAATTATTTTTGGTTAATACTTTTATTATTTGTTTACGGGATACATGTGAAATTTATAATTGTGTTATGGGTGAATATTAAATTTGTTATTTTTCTTGAAATTGCGTTCAAAATTTTCAATTTTGTTAATTTTTACACTCATACTTAAATTTTGTTGAATTCTAAAAGTTATGAAATTTACACTTTTATTAACAAAGTGCAATGTGATTTTAATTATTATTATTATTATTATTGGTTTCAAATCGATGAAATTAAACGTACAAGCACAAAATTTATCATTTGTACCAATAAAATAGATCTTGAAATATTCTGATTTTTTGTTTTTTTAGCAATCAATAAAATTGAAAATGTAATAATAAATTTAATAAAATTAAAAATATAATAACAAATTCAACCAAAGTTAAAATACGATAGCAAAATTCAACCTATAATATATTGTTAAAATCCACATTTACCCCTTTGATTACTGTTATCTATTTTCATTTTATATTTTTATTACTTAGAATATAAAAATATAAAAACATCAATGAAATGAAACTTAAATAGTAAATGACTCATATTATGAATTGTAAGTAATCAAACTTATAAATATTGAAACCCAAGCAAATTAGTATACTCGTTTTTTTCACTCATCACCTTAAGGCTTAATCTTATGTATCATGGTAATTTTATTTTTTTCGGACAACGGCATTGGTGTTAAATTTTAGATGGACTTCAATCTTAAAGTCAACTGGACTGAATTTCATGAGTATAGATAACAGTCTAATCATGCGACTCGAACGTTGAATTGTAAGCAAAATACACCATTTTCGCAAAAAGAAAATGAGCGGTGATATAAATCGTTATGTTATTATGCTACAATTTAGATGAACATCTAACTTGCAATTAATTATCAATAAATGAAAATATTGAAATTTATTAATGTGCTCAGATTATACTGAGTTTAATAAATGTAAGGGCTTTTTTCATTGTTAATACAGTGATAGACATATTTATAAGTCGAATTGAGTTATAATATTAAAATTTTTTATTTTTTGTACTCGAGTTTTGAATTGAACAATTCTAGAGTTTATATTACTATTTAAAAAAGTTAAAATATTAATAATTATTTTTATTTTATATATTTTATAATTAAATTTAAATAAAAATATTTTAATAATAATTTAAATTAGATCAATTGAATTAAAAAATAATATCAAAATTTAACTTAATATAAATTAAAAATATTAAATTGAACGTGTAACTAAACTTTTGTATAAGTCTACTTAGTAGGAAGAGTGATGGAATAATAATTTCAAAAAAAAAAAAACTTGAACGTGTATTTAGCAACGTTCATTATTGTGATAGGGTGATACAACTTTTTTTTTTTTTTTCCCCTATGAATTCAGCAAAAGTATAAAAGAGATGGCGAAGATTGAAAAAAGCATCCGTGGATCGTAGTAGTTAGTACACATGGGATAGAAGCGTGAATTTGTTGTTGACATAGGACCCCACAATTTTGATCAGCCGATGTTTCTAATTTCATGAGTGTTTGATGAAAGCATCATCATCTTCGTTAATGGAATCGTGCGGTTGTTATTGTTTTTATTTTTCTCTTGATAATTGATACTTGGACTTTCTCTTTTCGGGTGGCTGCCTTCTCAGGGGTTCCACTTTCACCTGGCTTAGATAAATGGGCACAACAAAACAAAGGCGAGGATAAATGTGCAAGACTTGGCTGAAGTGTGATACAGGTTTAGGTGAAGCTTATATGAGGCTTTTCGTTAAAAATATCATAAAACATTATTTTTTAAATAAAAATTAGTAAATTAGTAAAATTCAACGAAAAGATCAATAATATTTAAAAGATTATTAAAATTGTTCTTTATAGTCAAAATTTGATCAATACTTAGTCAATGTCCAAAAATTTTGTCACGTTTTTATAAAAATATCTATCTAAAAAATGTTAAATATTTTTTTAATTTTGTGCATCAAATGTATGTAACAATATAGTGTTTCAAATTATATTAATTTATTATAGAACAATAAAAATTTATTTATCTATAATCTATAATATAAATAAAAGTATGAATATGAAGAATCTGATCAAAATAATCATTGATGTTCATTATTTTTCTAAATTTACTATCATAAATATATTTTTACTATTAATAAAATTTATCTGATATATAAGTCAAAAGTTTTATTTGATAAAACACTTTTATTTAATGATAATATTCATTATTAACGTAACGTGCCAAACACGAATTTGATACACTAGACTTAAATAAATAAATTTTATTTTTGTATTGGAATTGGACTTAATTGTTAGACGAATACTTCGTCCAACTTAAGTCCAAATGGTCATTACAAAATAGACAAATAATTTCGAATTGCCACCTATCTGGTTTTGGTTGGGTGAGATTAGTCACTTGCCGAAGATCATATTTTAAGGTTACAAATTCCTTAAAAAAAAAGCTCCGAGTTCAATGTTTATACTAGAGTTAATGTGAAAAAGTTTGAGAGTCGGTTACAATCACAATTAAGAATCGATCTTTCTCATAACAACCAAAAATTGGTACATGTTAATTAGATGTTAAATAAAGTCTCGATTATGATTGATTTTAATTTCGGTATTTAATTATAATTCTCTTTTTTTTGAAATTATTTATAATTAATATTATTTGTCTCATCTAAAGTAAATCAGATTTTTATATTTTTTGAAAATCAAAATAGTTTTTTGGAAAACCTGAAAGAACACGAAAATTTTATTTTTGAAAAAATTAAAATTTTGATTTACTGGTTTAAAAAATGTGTTCCTTAATATAAAATAATTGATAAGGTGATTTTTATATACCGGAAGTACACCTTTAGACTATTTTAACTAGTTGATATTTGCCTCAAATTTTTTGAAAAAAATTATATTATAATTAACATATAAATATATTAAATTTATAGCATAACATCATGAAAATAACCCCAAAGTGCAAATGGACCTAACATTCATGGACATTATGGAATGGCCCTTAAATTATAGAAAATGATTTAAATGCATGAAATTTTGAATAATAACTCCTAAGTCATGAAAAATGACTTAAATATCTCTAAAATACATAAAATTACATAAAAATCCCTAAATCATGAAAAACAACCTAAATGACCCTAACGTATATAAATTTGCATAAAAGCTCCTAGATCATGGAAAATAACTTGAATGACTTGAATATTTATAAAATTGTATAAAAAAACCCTAGATTATGGAAAAAGACCTAAATGATATCAAAATTCATGAGATAATATAAATAAGTCATTTTTCGATGATCTTAATGACATCAAAATTCACAAAATTGAATTTAAGTCCTTAGATTATCGAAAATGACCTACATGACATTAAAATACATAAAATGACATAAAAGTCCCTAAGTCATGAAAAATGACCTAAATGACATCAAAATTCATAAAATTATATTTAAGTCCTTAGATCATGGGTAATGACTTAAATGATATTAAAAAACATGAAATGACATAAAAAGTTCCCAAGTCATGAAAAATGACCTAAATGACATCAAAATTCACAAAATTACACTTAAGTCCTTAGATCATGGAAAATAACCTAAATGACAATAAAATGCATGAAATGACATAAAAGTCTCTAAGTCATAGAAAATGACCTAAATGACATCAAAATTCAAAAAATTACATTTAAGTCCCTAGATCATGGAAAATGACTTAAATGACCCTAAAATGCAAGAAAGTTACAAAATGAACCCTAATACGCATGAAACATCATGGGAAATTGCTAAATGGTCCCTAAAAGTTTCTAAAACCCTTAAGTGCACTCATAACATTTTATTTCACCAATAATCATAAAAGTATAGCATTGTAGATGATATTTACTTACCAAATACCTTATCAACATGAAAATACATGGATTTCTCATTATGCGTAGTGACATGCTCATAATCATAATATTTTCATGAAAAATGCATGAGCATATAAAACATGACAATAATGCATGAAAAGAATATAAAATGCATGTATCATACATGGAGTAACATTTAAGTAGAATGAAGAGCCGAAACGAAGCTACATCATGAAGAAAACTTAATGAAAATCACGAAAAACTAGAAAACTTGGCATAAAAAATAATTTTCTTGGTGGTAACTGAGTTTTTACAGAACTTTTAACTAAAAACATCAAAGAAAATCAAAATATAGCATTCTAAGGTCATAGCTCAAGATTTGGCCTTAACTTGGTTTTTACACCAGAGTAAAAGCCATCACCTAAGCATGGCTTAGTATTATCAAGCTCTCATTAAAGAGAAAAGAAGATGCAAAATGGAAGTAAAAGATGAAAGAAGACAACCTTATGCATAAACTTAAAGCTATCTCTCTTCTTTCCTCTTTTTTCTTTCTTTTTCCTTTTTTTTTTCACCTAAAAACTTCTTTAATCCCTCTCAAAAAATGTTCCTAAGGTGTTTAAAACACCTTTTTGGCTGATGATCTCATCCCCATGCAAGTTCACCATATCTTAACAACACACGCAAGCTTGCTTGCAACCAATCTCTCTACATGGCTAAGTAGTTTAATTAATGGCTAAAACCATTTAAATGGGGCATGATTTTAGCTAAATTTGGTGGACAATCTCAGCTGCATGTCCTCAAAGAAAAACCCCTCTCCAAATGGTCATATTTTGGCTCCATGCAAAAAATAACTTTTATCTCTAACCAAAATAGCACCCCATTGAATCTCAGCTGAACTAAGCTCAAAATAGTCAAGGAACAACTAAACTAGATGCCATTTGGTTCCCAAGCATAATTAAAACATTAAACTCATATATAATAGCTCATTTAAGCTTTAATGGCCTAAGTCATATGGGTGGTTCTTATGCTTATGTTTTAATGTAAAAAATGGTAATGAAAGACCTCTTTTATCGTTATGAAGTAATTCAAGGCCATCAGGGATGTAAAATCTAAGAAAATTTAGGTGAAAAAGCTTGCTCATGCTAAAAAATATTATGCAGTGTCGATACATTAGGTGTTTGTATCGATGTAATTATTTTCAAAAGTAAAAAACCATGAAAAACACGGTATTGTATCGGTACAATACAAGTCCCAGGCTTAGAATGACTAAAACTTGATGATGTATTGATACATTAATGAAATGTATCTATGTATCTATACATCCTCATGAATTTCATAAAAATGATATTTTTTTACCTTTCAAAGGTTTCCAATTGACTGATTTAGTCTTTAGGCATTTCAAACCTTCTTTTTTCCCACTTGGCACCATGTCACCAATTTGGCAACACGACATCCTGCAGTCCCTTATTATTATTATTATTATTATTATTATTATTATTATTATTATTATTATCATCATCATCATCCTTTTTTAAAAATTTTGGCTTTTTTATCAAGTCTCACGACGTTAGAAAATGATGAGTGTATTTTACTTAGGGTCTCAGATTGAACTTGACTTGCTTGGAAGAGGCACGAACAAAATCAAGTGTTTATAATTATTATTTAACAACCATTTGAAAAATATGTTATGACTATATTATCTATTATAAAATACAAAAGTATATTTTTAAAAAATTTTATTCAAATGTCGAGTCAAAATAAGATATTAATAATTTATTTTTTAAAATTTGATCATTTTTTAATATATATATCTTATGTTAGTTTTTACAGTTAAATACCAATCAAAAATAAAATTTTTCAACATAAAATAGATGATTTAATTGTTATTTTTTTATAAAATATCAAATATTGAGCAATATTTTATTAACCATTTTTTTGTTTTTGAATACAATTTTTTGCTTCTTTTTTAGAATGGTTTTGGTTTTTTCATTAAAAATCATAAATTTTTTTGGCATCTCATTCTAGAGCAGATTTTATAAAATTACAAATTCAACAACTTTAAAAATTTTCTTTTGCAACAAAGATTTTTGGCCCTTTTGTTAGTTGTTATTTTTTAATATAATTTCATATTTCATATTTTTATTAGATTTGCTTTAGTTTAGGTGGATTTGTGCCTATTGTAAATCTAATATATTTAAAAAAGAATTTATAATTTTGGTTTTTGGAATTAAGTTATTTTTTAAATTATTATCAATTAATTCATTATTTATATGAGAAAAATATACATTATTTAATCTATTAAAAAAATGAATATATAAGATCACATGCAACATATGTAACTTTAAAAACTGGTATATAATAAGAGCACAAATATGGGGAATGTTTTAAACTAGCAAAATATCCATGGTTGTTTTATATATTACTAATTTTACCATTTTAAATTTTTTTATTAATAAATTTGTCATATGTATGAATAAGATTTTTAATTTGAATAAAAAGATTTTTGTTGATTGAATTTTTTTACAATAAAATTTATCATATTTATAAATAAGAATTCAAATTCTATTTAAAGACTTCAGTTAAATGAATATATAGGATAATAAATAAAGAAAATTAAAATTTACATTGTTTTACTTTATGTTCAAACTTATAATTTTTCATTGAGCTGAAAAAAGTTGAAAAAAAAGTTATATTAATCTAATTTTAAATATTAATGCCAATTTTAGTTATTTATATAATACATAACTTTAAATTCAAAATATAAAATTTTATAAATAAATATGCTTTTTACAATATAAATATAATATATTAAATTAAGAAATAATAAATCTATCCATTCTTAATTATGATTTTATATTATAAATACAAATAAAATTTCTCATTGAATATTTCAATACCACGATAATTACTAAAATATTTTAGATAATACTTTTAACCGTTAGTCTCATATGATTATAAATATTATGACAACTTTTGATTTTAAACTATTAATCACACAAGTCATGGAGAAAGTTTGAGAGCTTTTATATTTTTAGAATTGATAACTGCTTGTGATATTTGATTAACAAGGTAATAGTTTTCCCCAAACTTAAATTATAACTATGGTCAAATTATCAAAATATTTTTTAATTTTTTTATTTCTTAAAGGTTTTATAATAAATTTTAACTTATATTCTATTAACATTTTTTAATTAGAGTTTTTATTTTTGTGTAAATAGGTATTGCAATTTTTTATTTAATATATTTTCATGTATCACATTTTAGCTTAGTGGTGTTTATGGGTTAGGTTAAGCCGAGCCTAAGCATAGTATTAAAATGATTTATATTTATCCAAGCTCGGCCTAGCTTGAAATATGAGCCTTAAATTTGCTCAAGCCACTCATATTTGTAAATGGGTAGTGTAAGCCTGTTTAGGTCTACTCATATTAAATATTCTTTAATTTATATTAATTTAATAATTTTCTTTAAAATATAAATAATTTAATATATTTTTTTAATATTTACACTATAATATTATATACATTTATTTTTTATATGATAAAAATTATATAATAGATATAAATACAAAACCAATATATATTATAGAATTGAAAAAGGTCTAGGCCATTCTTAGGCTTTCTCGGCCCATTTTTTTAACTATTGCAGCTAGGCTCGAATATAAATTCTGACCAACCTGACTTAAAAGGCCTTCATTATTGGTATATCAATATTTTATTTTTTATTTCTTTCCAAGGACCATATCATTATTAATATTTTCTTATTTCTAGCAACTGGGTTTTGAAGATGAATCGTTCACTCGACTTAACCTTGAATAGACATTATAAAATGACTATTTATCTGGAGTTGCCACCAATCTATTTGAACTAGGTGAGACTGGTCACCTACTAGAGTTTACATTTCAAGGGTTACGAAACCCTAGAATATCAACTGCGAGGTCCATGATCATACCAAAGATCATATAGAAGGGTCTAAGAGTCGGTTGCAATCACAAGTAAAGATCGTTCCTTTCATTATGCCCAAATATTGATACCTTATTAATCACTCGTTAACATAAATTTGATTTTTATCCAATTTCAACATATGGCATTTAATTGTAATTCTCAAAATAATATTTTATGAAACCAGTTTATTAGTCCATGTTGAGAAAATTGGGTTTTGGCTATTTTTGGAAATCAAAATCTCTTATTTACCCCACCAGAGGACTTGTGGAACATGAAAGTTTTAAAAATTAAAACATCTTTTGCACCCTGCTGGAAGGCTGGAGGAATGCGAAAAGTTTATTTTTTCAAAATTTATAAAAATCTGGATTTTTACTTTTAAAATGATATCTCATTACTAAAATAATCTGTAGAACTTTCTCATATTCTGGGAGAAATTTCATGTATTACTTTAACTTGAAGACATTGCCTTAATTTTTTAAAAATTCTAGTGTATATAAAATAAAAAGAAAATGCCCTAAGACTCAATTTAGAAAAAAAAGTACTAAACTCAATTTAAAGGACCCAAATTAGGTCGAAATGACCAACATGTCCCTCAAAGTGCACTTTTGCTATGAAAGGTCCCACTGACTCTAAAAGACTAAATTTTGTGATAAATTGCTAAAATACCCCTAAGTTATACCCTCGACATGAAACTATCTCGGTACCCTGAAGGACATGTTATCATTATCAAAATTATGAAACTATCCTAAATGCACACTTTGGCATAAAAGCATCTTAGGGATTACCTAAGACTCGGCTCTAGAGAAAATTACTAAAATACCTCTATAGTATACCTTCAACGTGAAAGTATCCTGATACTCTGAAGGACATAAAAATGATCATCAAAAAGTGAACTTATCCTAAATGTACACTTTTGTTATAAAAAGCATCCTAATGACTAACTAGGATTCGGTTCTAGGGACATTTACTAAAATATCCTTAAAGTATACATTCGACATAAAAGTATTCTGGTACTATAAAGGACACGAAAAGGATCATAAGTGAACCTATCCTAAATATACACTTTTGGCATAAAAACATCCCAGTGACTACCTAGGACTAGGTTTTAGGGAAAATTACTAAAATACCTTTAAGGTATACATTCGACGTGAAAGTATTCCAATTTCCTAAAGGACACGAAAAGGATCCTAAAAAAGTGAACCTATCCTGAATGTACACTTTTGGCATAAAAACATCCCAGTGACTGCTAGGACTCAGTTCTAAAAAAATTACTAAAATGCCATTATGATATGCCTTCAACGTGAATGTATCCCAATACTTTAAAGGACTTGATAAAGGTAGAAAATGACAATTTTTATCTTTAAGAGATAATATGGATATCAACAGTGACATAGAGATGCAAAACTTGCAGTTAAGCTCCTAAAATTTTATAAAATTGCATATCATATCCCATTGGAGGACCAGAGGATACGAAAGGTTTTAGTATTTTTTTTTCACCCCCTAGAAGACCAGATGAATGATAGAAATACGCTAAAATTATCAAAATGCCCTAATTGATTAATTTAATATGAGAAATGACTATTTTAACCCTAAAACGAAAGACTTTACTAAATGGACACTAAACTTGTCTAAATTTCCATGATGTCCTTATATGATACAAAACATGAAATCATGCATCAAATTTAAATCAACACAAATATCATGGTAAAGTTCACAAGGAAGATTCGGTCAAACATGTTAAGCCCAAAAATAACTTTTTTATTATTTTTTGCAAACAAGTCTTTATATTTTTTATATTTGTATATTGGTCCTTACATGTTATATATTTACAAAATAACATAAAAAATGTCAACCAATCACACTTTATTAGGCTCAACCAATATGGATCCACCTATCCATGGCCTTAAAAATTTTTGAAAAATTTATTTTTTAGGTCCTTGTAACTTTCAAAAATCACAAAATAACATAAATTAACATGAAAATAACAACCAACACAATATTGACCTCAATGTATTTCACCATCGTGGAAAACAACAAGAAGTAATTTTTTCTCAAGTCATAATAAATCATAAAAAAATAAACCTATACACATGTTTTAATAATATATTAACAAGAAAATACCTAGAAAAATAATATCAACATGAGTAAATACATATGAAAAAATCAAGATTATCTCAACAATAATTTGAACACATCATCAACAACATGAATATGCAAGCAAAACAAGTTATTATTAAGAAAAATCAAGCATAACTACTAAAATCAAAGAAAATAGATCATGGCCACCATGTTTAACCTTTCAACATGAATCAAGATCCATGAGCTTAGCATGATATTGGCTCACCTAAAGGAATGAAAAAAAAAATAGAACTTCAAGATTTTAGAAGAATTTCTACCTTCAAAGCTTTGAAGACTTGGAAATTTTTCAATTTTTATAGCAATATTTTCTCACCGTAAGTCAAATTCCCTTTCTCGAACCTTTCTCCCCTTATTTACAAGGGGAAGAATCAGCCCATACTTGGCTGAATTCGGCCAACCATCGTTTTTACTTTTTTTTTTTAATTTTTGATTTGGATTTTAATTAGTGAATTTATGGGAAGTTGTAATTAGCATTAAATATATATATATATATATATATATATATATATATATATATATACCATTTATCATATCAAAATATCTTCCATGATGATTAAGATAGGATCATCCTATAAAATTTAAGAAAAAAAATCTTTACCAAAAGAGATTAATATTTGAAAAAAAATTCAAAACTCATAAAATAAATTAAAATTTTGAAAAATAAATTAATATGCATTTATGAAAAAAATTTTAAAAATTTTAAAAATTATAAACTCAAAAAAATCCAACGAAAAAATTTATAAAATAGAAAACTTCGCAACTTGAAAACAAGAAAAATTTATAAAATGGATTAGGATTTTTCAAAACTGATTTTATGTTAATTTAATGGAAATATTTAAAGAGTTTAAAGTTCAAACAATGAGAAAATTCTTTCAAAAATTTTATCGATAAAGGAAACCCTATATTTTGGAACGAAGAAAAATTTAAAATAATACATTGAAACTTATATAAAATGAGTTAAATGCAACAAATTATCCAAAATATTAATTTATAAAATGGTAAAGATGAAAATCTAGAGTCTGAAACAAGTTTTTTAACAAAAAATTCAAGAGTAAAATACTTGCGATACTGTGAGAAATTAAAAAATAATCGGTAAAATTGACAACTTGACACCTTGTGGTATAAAATGCAAATATATAGTTTTTCTTGAATATTTTTTATTTTACGGAATGCATATCAGCATAAATACTACATTGGTGTCAATAAAAATATATGACAGTTAACTTTCTAAATTTTACAAAAAAAAAAAATCTAAAAAAGCCTAAAAATGGAAAATTTCATCGTGACATTATTTGCAAAAATGATTTTAAAAATTTGACAAGAGAATATTTAAAAATTGATTTTTTCTTGAATATTCATTTTTTTATCCGAGATCGATCTTCAAATGATACTTTTTTCATCATGTGCACATACGGCCATCCATGCATGGTAGAATGAGTTACAAAAATGTGCAAACTTTCTGGCAGAGGTCTACCTCTACTATAGTGGCAGGTCTATTCTTAATATCAAATATTTAAGACTATTAGGGAAGAAACCCAAACAAAATTAGGTATCTACATTAATGAGCCTTATTTTTTAACTAAACTCATTTTTTGGATCTAATATTTTTACTTAAATCTTCTCAAATATTAGACAGTCCTTTAGGCTTGGGTGAATGGCTTGACCTTTGAATACCTTTATTTTAGATTATAATTTGTGTTCACTTTTCAATAAAAAAGTATTGAACCTTTGCATTCTTGACCTACTATTTATTATATTTCATAATTGGTTCAAACCTAGTATAGTTTTAAATAATTTTTTAGAATATTGAAATTGTTAAACTTAATATGACTTAATATGTTTTTACTTTTATGCTATGGATTAAAATTTCATACTTTTAAAATAAAATAAAATTTTTGAAAATAATTAACACTTAATGTCACAGGCAAATGCATGTGATATAATGACTAGATCTATTATATTAACAAAGTTTTTGAAAAATTTTAAAAAGAAAATGCTAAGTGGTACTGTAGAGGTAGCAAAATGAACCCGAATCTGAAAACCCGTCTGAAAAAACCCGAGCCCAAACTAAACCTGATTTGACCAAAAAGTCAATAGCCCGAACTCGAAAAAACTCGAACCCGAATGGCCCGAACCCGAAATAGCCCAAACCCGAAATGATCCGAGCCTGAAAGAACCCGAACCTGAAATAATCCGAACCTGAAATGACCTGAACCTGAAAAAACCCAAACCCGAGCCCGACCTAAACCCAAACCCGAATTTAATACTAAAAATAAATATGAAGAAATTATAATTAAATAATTTTTTACAAATAAAAAACTTTAATAATGAATTTTATTTTAATATTCTTTTAATAATTAAATTAAATATTAAAAACATAATTTATATTTTAAATATGATTAAACTTGCTTATAAGTTGGGCTGAGCCGCGGTCTAAATTTTTTTAAAATCTCAATCCCAAGCCCTTATTTAACGTGCCCAGACTTATCTATTTAAGCTAGAATTACTGTTTATCACATTAAAGAATAGTTTTTATTAATATTATATATATTATAATTAAATTTAAATAAAATATATTAATTTAAAATCACTGTTTCGAGTTGGGTCAGGCTAGTCTAATATAAAAATATAAGAAGCTAGGCTAGACCCAATTGGACCGAGTGGGTAGCCCGACTCTTGAATAGGTCTATATATAATAAAATATTAATTCATCAAAAAGTAAATCATATCATGAG
>JBBYHM010000006.1:15053137-15065795 GCA_038381775.1 Adansonia rubrostipa
GTTCATTTTACTGTTACAAACTTAACAAATTTTGTTGAATAATCACAAATCCTGTGGCAACTTGTCGACGCATAGAAATCCTTGGGCCCTTTTTTAAGTCATAAAATTTAGAAGATTCTCGAGTTTGTGAAAAGGCCATCCGACTGTGTAAATTGAAGCTAATAGGACCACCAAATAAGAGGGTGTCACGGTCTGTTGACGCATAAAAATGGTTTTATGTAAACTTATTTGCTTAATTAATTGAGGTTATGACATCAATGATGACATAAATTTTGATTATAAAAACACCATTAGGAGTAATATAATTTTATTGGGTTTGAGACTTTGAGGCACTGAGTGACTTGCAGGTTAACCGAGAAGCCGAACCCTTTTAGCTTTGTGTCCACTGGGATTAAATTAATCACCAAAGGTTGCATAGTTGCATCTATAAAATATCATCCTCACTTTCACTTTTCATATAAACGAATCTTCTTTCAATTATAATAGCTCCCTTTGGACCCACTTTCACCTCTTCAGATTATATCATTATATATGAACACTTGATAAGCTCACAATTACATATAAATAAGTAAACGGTGATTACATAAAGATAAAACCCTAAGCATCAAAACACTTTGACTATTCCTATTCTTCTAACTATCCTCTAAACTCTTATTATTAAAACAATTTCATCGGCTCCATCGTTTAGAGAATATCAACACCTTTCATTGAAAATGTTGTTTTGCTTGAGATTCATGCTAAAAGGGTTACAAATAAACAAATCGAATAATTATGTTAGAGGATCTATTATTGATAAACAAATATAAAACATTTATTTATACAATTATAATATTCATACTGAAGTGAGCAATTAAAAAAAAATTAATTAATGTACATCCGAAAATGAACCAGGAGGGATCTTCAAATCCAACCAATTTAGATGCAGTACCCTCTCAAACAAAAATGATGGAAACCATTTGCTTCTTAAATTAAAAAATTATTAAGTGAAAGGGATTTGGTGAAGATTCCTCTAATGGAACATGTGCTGCTGGTAGAATTGAAGGTTTTTTTTTTTCTCTTAATTAGGATTTGGAATCAAACTAGGGATTCTTAATCTATATGTAGGTCAAACTTTGAGCAACTTTGCATTTGAATATTATTTAGTTTACAAAATTCAAAACCAAATCAAATCATGCTAATGTCATTGTAGTTTAACTTGCAAAATCAAACTTTCAAAAAATTATAGAATCTAATCATTTAATTTGGAAAAGAAAACCCACAACGAAAATATTTATATTTTCCACTCAAATCTCAATTTTGGTTAATAATCAAACCATAATATAAGAATCCAACACCTTTTCTTTACTATTCAAGTGTAGGATTTCAATCTTTATTTTTAACTCACATAAATAAGCGTTACAAACCATTAAATTAAACTTGAAGAAAAAAATTATAAACCAATATCATTGTATTATCTTAATTCAAAATAAAAATTTATAAAACATATATATAATTGACTTGAAACTCAAATTTCTAAGCAAATTATTATCCAATCCAATTCTGATAACAAATGTTGGAAAAAAATTTTTTTAAAAAAAAGGTACAAAAAGGCAACTGTGCAAGCAGCTAGCTAGCTCCTTCCACTTGGGTGGTGATCGTCGTGGTGGTAATGGTGTTGTGTTAATTTTCTTTGTCTACTGATCACTTAATTTTTTGGACAATATGACACAGAGCATATATAACATGTCTATCACATCGTCAGCTGGTTGCTGTACAAATTGCCACCACTAGATTTTCATTTTATCTCCTTCACACATACATAAACATGAAATTGAATACACAAACATACATACACTTGTTATTTTTGTACTTATTTCTGAAAAAATATATATTATTCAAATATATTTTAAAGAAACATGTGTCATTTTTTCAATTTCATCCTTAGTAGTTTACAAATTTTACTAATAGTTAAACTTATCCAATCTTGGCAAGATTTTTTTTAATTTAATTTGGTTTGAAATTACTTATTTTATTTTTATTTTAAATTGTATATAAAATATAAAAAAAATTTTCTTTTGAATGGTAAAAATAAAAAAATAGGGTTTACTAATCATAAACAGTTCTATTTGTAAAAGATAAGATAATTTTTTAAATAGAGTTATTTTTTTATCATTAACTCCACACTTATTATGTCTAAACATGATCAAAATCTGCGTCGAAATTTTTTTTTTTCAGTGTACAAAAATTAATTATACACTTTAAAACTTTCATCATTAAAGTTAAATCGTAATTTTGAATCCCCGTTATGTGCATAAATTAAACTACAATATTATTTAATGTTTTATTACGGGTACATACATACATACATACATACCTATATATATATTAGAATAAATAATTTTCATTTTTTAAGTTTGCTGCAAAAAGGAATAGCACAATTTGTCATTGTCTCTAACCCTCCACCATTCCTTTGACTCTATATAATCACCCTCTTAGCCACCCTCTCTCTTTGCATTTCCTCTTTTCCTCTTCATTTTCCGCCATGGATTCCCTCACTTGCACTGCCTCTGATCTCGTCCCCCTCCTCTACTCCTCCTCCAGCACCAATGCAACCGCCCTTGCCTCCTTCCTTTGCACCCGTTTTGCCACCATCTCCAACCAACTCTCAGACGCCACTCACGCCATCGACAACACTTACCTCCTCTTCTCTGCTTACCTAGTCTTCGCCATGCAGCTTGGCTTTGCGATGCTTTGCGCTGGCTCAGTCAGGGCTAAGAACACCATGAACATCATGTTGACCAACGTCCTCGACGCAGCAGCTGGTGCTCTTTCTTATTACCTCTTTGGTTTTGCCTTTGCCTTTGGTAGCCCTTCCAATGGTTTCATTGGTCGCCACTTCTTTGGGCTTAAAGCTTTCCCTTCACCTTCCGATGATTATAGTTTTTTTCTTTATCAATGGGCTTTTGCCATTGCTGCTGCTGGGATTACCAGTGGGTCCATAGCCGAAAGAACCCAATTCGTAGCTTACCTTATTTACTCTTCCTTTTTAACCGGCTTTGTTTACCCTATTGTCTCACATTGGATTTGGTCTGGTGACGGGTGGGCCAGTGCGACCCGAACCCATAACCTTTTGTTCGAGTCGGGTGCGATCGACTTTGCCGGTTCTGGTGTGGTTCACATGGTCGGTGGCATTGCCGGCTTGTGGGGAGCGTTAATTGAGGGTCCAAGGATAGGCCGATTCGACCGGGCGGGTCGATCTGTGGCGCTTCGTGGGCACAGCGCCTCGTTAGCAGTGCTCGGGACATTTCTTTTATGGTTCGGGTGGTACGGGTTTAACCCGGGTTCATTTTTGACCATCACGAAAGGCTATGGTGGTGGTGGGGGTTATCACGGACAATGGAGTGCCGTAGGGAGGACAGCTGTCACAACGACGTTGGCCGGGTGCACTGCTGCTCTTACAACCTTGTTTAGCAAGAGACTATTGGTTGATCATTGGAATGTGATTGATGTTTGCAATGGTTTATTAGGAGGCTTTGCCGCAATTACCTCAGGGTGTTCAGTAGTGGAACCATGGGCAGCAATCATATGCGGCTTTGTAGCAGCATGGGTTCTAATCGGATTCAACATCCTTGCATCCAAATTCAAGTATGATGACCCACTAGAGGCAGCCCAATTACATGGCGGTTGCGGCGCGTGGGGTTTACTCTTCACTGGATTGTTTGCGACGAAGGCCTACGTCAACGAGGTGTACCCGGGGCGGCCGGGGAGGCCATACGGGCTGTTCATGGGTGGCGGAGGGAAGCTATTAGGGGCTCAGATTATTCAGATTTTGGTCATAGTAGTGTGGGTCACGGCCACAATGGCTCCACTCTTTTATGTGCTAAACAAAATGAAGTTGTTGAGGATTTCAAGAGACGATGAAACTGCTGGGATGGACTTGACTAGGCATGGGGGATTTGCCTATGTGTACCATGATGAAGAAGATGTTTCACTGAGGCCAGGGTTCGTGATGACAAAAATTGAACCTACAAATGTAAGTCCATCAACCGAGGGTCAAAGATCACCCTCAAATGTATGATCAAAGGTTGTGATTTTGTCCTGTGTAATTTTAAACGTTAATATGTGTTCCACCAAAAAAGTACCTAAAAAATAATTACTGAAATTAGACACATCCTTCTCTTGGAAAAGGAAATATATGATTAAGTACTAATTAATATCATTTACAATTTGCCCCCATAAAGGACCCCAAATCATTGACAATTTGATTAACTAAATTATCCTAAATATACCTTGCTATTAAAATTGGAAAATGGCTTTGTCAAAGG
Organism: Adansonia rubrostipa; assembly: GCA_038381775.1. Taxonomy (NCBI): domain Eukaryota; kingdom Viridiplantae; phylum Streptophyta; class Magnoliopsida; order Malvales; family Malvaceae; genus Adansonia; species Adansonia rubrostipa. Next base: position 15,057,442 of record JBBYHM010000006.1, read on the forward strand.
TTTAACAGGTTGAATCTAAAATTTAATTCAGTTGATTTATATATTTATTTTTAAAATGTGACATCGAAGATATCTAATATTTAGATTTTAATATCTAAAATTATTTTTTTCTATTTTCATATTACAGCTTCATTTGTTAAAAAAAACCTAAAAGATCTGATCTTTTTCTATATAAACACTTTTATTGAAATTAATTGGGGATATGTTCATGTTCTAAACCCTCAACAAGTTCTAATCCATGGGTTAATATTGGTTTTAGTCATCTGCAATTGTATTGCAGCCTTATTTTGCCATTTTAGTCAACTAACCAAATCTAATCACAAAAGATAAATCTTATTTTCTTTTTTGGATAATTACACAAAAAATAATGAATTTACCTAGAAAGTAATTTTTTTTTCATGCTATATGAAGCTTAATTCAAATGGAATTTATGCTCTAAGAATTTTGATCCATATGTTCAAATCAAAAGACATACACTAGTTTGCACAATTTTAAACTTGAAGAATAAACCTCTGGAAAAGAGATTTGATTCATGCACCGTTTTGAGTTCTGTATTAGAAAAATATCAATGACAGCAAACTTGGATAAGAAAAAGGGAAGCCAAAATGACCAGAAAACAGAACAGCAAAGAAAATCACAAGACAGCCAATAGTAGTCTATAGATTTACATCACGATTGATTTATACAATTATTTTTAAAATATGTATGATCTTTTTCTTTTTAAAATATTTGAACTGCAGTCTTAGAAAAATAAGTGTAAAGCTATCATCAGTCTTCCATGCTGTTTTTCAAGAAAGAACTAATTCCCATTTCATATTCATTGACAACATGAAGAATCAATGCTTGATTTGACCAAGATTTCCGTTCATGACACCAACATATGAAACTAGTTGCAACTAAAAAGCTCTAAATAGCCATAACAAAGTTGGATTTTTTTTTAAAAATCTTTTTATAATTTAAGTTTGAGGGATGACTTAACATACAAAGTTAAGAACATTTTTTGTATTAATTTTTTTTAGTTATAAATTAGGCCAAAAGAGAGGGTTAATAACTGCTAACCTAACCTAATCTAGATCCTCATCTTTAGCTTTTTCCTTTTTCCTTTTTTTCAACTCCTTCAAAACTTTCCAAGAAGGAAGTGAACAAATGACTCGATGTAATAGATTTATGTACACATATATACATTAGCTTACAGCTTTTTGATCTATCAAATCAAATTGTGCTAATAATTAACTTCACTTGAAATCTTTTTGCCACTTCCGTCTGATCTTTATACTCAAAAGTCCACCACATATATAGTTGATTTATTGTCTTTATTCTCTCATCTCAATCGTTACCTTTCTCTATCCATCCAGCATACTTTCTTCTCTTTTTAGTTTACAAATAAATTTAATTATTCATATATTTTTATCGCGTTTAAAATATTTTTTATATTATAATTATTTTTAAAATATTTTATATTTATAAACATACCGATAATTTATATGATATAAATTTTTACATTTTATAATTGAATTATTTTTATATTATATTCGTATGATGTAATTACTGTCATATTCAAATTTATTATATTGTTATTTGAGATTATGCTAGTCCCCCACAAAAGTGGGTTGTGGCATTTAAAGTTTCTGTAACGTATGTCTATGGTGCCAATTACATGCCGAAGAATTTATTCCCAAGCCAATAGGGTTGATGGTGCCCAAATTTTGCTTTGATTTTTTCTCAATAGAAGACATTTTTTCTCCAATTTTTGTTCCTTTTTCTTTTTTGGTACTCTCCCATAGTTTTTCTTAATCTCACCTTGCAGCAGCTAAAATGATCAATTTTTTTGTTACTTCGTTAAATAAATAATATCAGATATAATAAAATAACATGATATAAAAAAAATGATTAAAATATAATACGAAATAAAAATATAATATAAATACACAAACACATGTCAAAATTTATTAATAAATTATTAAAGTGATAAAATTTATTATAAATATATAATAATTTAAATATGATTAAAATAATAAAAATAAAATAAAAATGCATGTATACATAAATTATGAAATCTAAATGGCTTTTAATGCGTTTTCTTTTCAGTAACATTGCCGACTCCATGTTAACTCTTCAGGGTTCTCTTGGAAATGTTTCATTTGGTCTTTCCATTTTAGACTCCAAATCAACGGCTGACTGCAAATCTTACCTGTAAGATGGATTCGTTCTAATCATGCTTTTGATTTCTCTTTTCACCTCCCCCATTAGTTAATTAATTTGTCTTAAACTCTAAATGTAATTAGCTTATTTATCTTATTGCTTTCACAGTTCTTCCCCAACTAATTCATGTACGGATTAATCTATTGGTTAATGCTTAGCTTATTTGCTCTGAGGGCTGAGGGTTGGGTCAGAAATCTCTAAACACCACTGACTAAGCCTATTGGAGTAGAAATTGATAGCGAAAATTAAGAATTTAGTATTTTATCGATAGATTATATTATTATTTGTCGATCTAAGTTTATAATTACTAAAAACCAATAATTTTAACTTGAAAGATTCGTTAACTTGCTTGAAACTTAATCCAAAATTGTAATTACATGAAGCTAATTTTCACTTGAGAAAGGGCAAGACCCAAACTAAGCTTATAACTTAGCTTATAACTTATATATATATATATATATATATGTGTGTGTGTGTGTATATATATGCCAAAGGTCTAGTTGTGACTCCAAATGTGAGGGCTACAAATCCCAGTCCAAGTTCCAACCCTATTGGAAATTCATTTTTTAATCATGTTATTGGATCGACCACAAAAAGATTTGTAGTTTGTCATTGTTAACTAGTTAGAAGCTAGAGCACAATTGTGAATCATCAGCTAGCTCGCCAAGGATAGAGTTTATGAGGTTGTACATAGTTTAACTAAGAATATCTTTGAATTTGACGAGTTTTGCCTCCCACAAAAAAAATCTCGGATTGGGACTAAGTTTTGGATTGACTTGAAAACTCGTTTTATTATTTAAAATAATATTAAACAAATTAAAAATATTTTATATTAATATTTATAATTAAATTTAAATAAAAATTAATTTTTATTATTTAAATAATAATTTTAATCAAGCTAACTAAAATTATAAAAATTCATACTTAGATTCGACCTAATACGAGTCAGATTTGTTAGGCAGGACGAATTGTCCAGCTACGAACACGTCTAGATGGAAGCATAGGAGACTCGTTTGAGGTTCTATGTTTGTTGTTTCTTCTTTTGTCAGCTGAAGAGAGTTAAGTGGCTCAAATTGCAGCAATGCAATTTGCGACAAAACTTTCTTCTTGCGTAGAAGAAATGTTAGTGTGATTATTAACCTTTTCTCTGTGTCCATAAAAGAAGATAATGATGACTTGATAGTATATTGATAACTCTTAACAACAAAAGGAAAAAAAAAGGGAGGGGGGGACAGTGATGGAAATGGCAGAATTTGTTATGAACGAGCAATCATGTTGCACGACATGTGTCAATTGTCGGAAAAATTTTTTTTTCTTTTATGGTTGAAATTTTTCATAATTTTCTGCATTGTCAGCTTGTCCAAGTGTGGGAACAGTAGTGGTCAACGTTTTGAGCTGCATCAACATGTCACTGAAATATCCAATTTGTTGTAATTTGATATTTCAAGCCCTTAACTTAAAGGGTAAAGGGTTGTCAAATTAATTAACTTCAGGGCATGTTTTTGTTTATGAAGTCAATACAAGTTTATAATGGTTTGAAATTAAAGCATAATTAACTTCATTTATGAAAATTCATGTTTCTTTTGTTTAGTTTTAAAAAAAAAAAAAAAGATAAAATATATCAAAATTAAAATATCTAATCTATTAAATATTATTTTTTCAAAGATGATTGCATGTTCTAGCTAGACATAATCCTTGGGTTAAAAAGTTCCATGTTTATAAAACATCAAATTGAGCTTCAAGCAGGGCGAAAGATCCAGAATTAATTACTATGAAGTCGACAAATGTCCAATGATTGTTCCCTTACTCTTCCAAATCTTCGCACATAAACTGTTCCTCACTTGCTTTTTACCACAATTATCAACCATCCGAATTCGGGCATTGTTTTCTATGGCAATTCCTCACACAAATCTTCGAATTTTTTCACCATTAGTCAAGTGTCTTGTTTTCTCAATTGGCCATATTGATGACAAATGATGGAACATTTCAATTTCCGTACAACTTTTCTCCATCACCTTTTACTCCAACTATCATATGCATCGTTATTGATCTTGTCAAGCATCCCAGTGTCCTAGTCTGAGATCAAGAGCACTTGAATTTTCGATGATGACCGATCTATGATCTTATTTGAGAGCTTCGGATTTGGCAAATATGGCCACATAGCAATTTCAGTAAGAAATTTTACTTGGACATCGAGACATAATCAAACCACTTAACTCAACCTTCCTTCCATGGGATTCTTCATTGCCAATTAACTTCCCTTCGTTCATAACCATTTGGAGCAAATCAGAGTTCACTGAAGGCTTTTGTTGTTTTATCAAGCAGCCATGCAAAGCTCATATTCAAATTTGAAAACCTCACTGCTGATAATTCAGCTTACAGCAGGTCAATCGAAATTGACGAGCCTGATGAATATAATCTGGTATTGGGAAACTGTCAACCGGAATTCGAACTGTCAATGCATGTTCATATAGAAATGTATAATCTAAAAGAAGTTGAAAAGGATTTCCTGCCTGCAGGCCAAACTCCATGTTGCCTAAGCTCTATTTTCTATTTTCTCTTCTTTTCGATATATGCAGGGTTTTTACTTTGGGTTTTTGCCTGCATCAATCAAATGCCTAGGGTTGAGAAGATTCATATAATAATGGGGGCATTGCTTCTATTTAAATGCCTTAAAATGATTTGTGCATTTGCATACAAAATATATGTCAGGAAAACAGGCACTCCCCATGGATGGGAAGTTGCATTTTACATTTTCAGATTCTTCGAAGGCATGATGTTGTTCACTGTGATAATCCTGATCGCGAACTGGCTGGTCTTTCCTGAAACCGTACCTTCAGGAACGCGAGAAACTGGTTTTGATTATAGTTGTTCCATTGCAGGTTCTCGAAAACATAGCTTACGTGATCGTCTTTGAAACCCGGCCTGCAACAGGGGATTGGGTTGCTTGGAACCGATTGTTCTGGTTGATTGACATCGCTTGTTGCTGTCTAATGTTCTTCCCAATAATTTGGTCGATAAGAGGCCTGAGAGGAGCATCCAAGACAGATGGAAAGGCAGCTAAAAACCTGGAAAAACCAACAATTTTCAAGCAATTGTGATTGAGTGTTTACACTTCACAAGAATCGTGCTTTCAGCAGTCGGGGCTTTTAATGCTTTTATTTTCTGCAATTACCAGCCCATGCAAAAGAATCCATATCTACTGATTAACGATGATGCAAGAGATTTTAGCTGCTCCAATGTTGGAAGAAGAAGATGAGTCATTTGAACTATGGCAGGCTTCTTTTCAGACTAATAATGCTCAAAATCAAATATCACCTGCATTTTTTTTTTCTTTTTGAGATATAAAGATACCAATCTTTCATGTTTCAAATAAAATAATAATAATAGATCATTAACTCATTAAAAATGTATTTCAATGTGTGAAAAAAAATAAATATATTTTGCAAAATAAGAAAGAATTATTTATAAGTAATTTTTGAAAGAATTGCATAATTATTTATGAAAGATGTAAGTAATTTTTAAAAAAATTATATATTTATATAAAAATTAAAAAAACATAAATATTTTTATTATATTAATTTTTAATTTTTTTAATTGAGTAAATATTACTTAATCAATCCTTTAATACTTAGTATAAATAACAACAATCACTTTAATACCTCAATTTTTTTCTTTTTTACATATCAAGAGAATTATAAAATGGAAATAATATATATTTATAGATAAAATTTCATTTCTTTTAAAATTAAATTGAGGTTATAAACCAAAGAAAAATCAATTTATTAAACAAAACCTCAGTTGCAGCCAACTTAAAAAAAAATAAATTAGGAAGAATTTTCACTCAAAAATTCTATTTTTTTATAAATATATTGAAACATTTTTTTAATAATAAAAACATTCTAGGCAATAACCTATAAAAATATATTAATACAAGAAACTTATCCAAGCCAATGGGAACTCAGCTTTGCCTCTTCCTCCAGCCTCCTACTCCGCCTCTCAATTCGCTGCCTCTTCTCAAGCCTAACAAATCCTTAACTACCACTTCCACGACTATCAACATCGTACGCTGCAATTCCACTGGGTTCCACCACACAGGTGGACAGTTCAGATTCGATCCTCAGAACTCCGGTGACGACGACGACGACGACGACGATGAGTTCGAGTTCACCAGCTCCAGGAAGCAGAGGATCTGGTGGTCTGATTTCGATGATTATGATGATGCCTGGGAATTTGATGAGGATGATGAATTCTGGGTTTTTAAGGTAACCGAGGGTTTTTTTTTTATTTTCATTGTTTCTTGGGTAGCTGAGAAAACGGATTGAATTTTTGTTGAAGATAAAATTACCAGTGAAAGAAAAGTAATTGGGTTCATATTTTGGTGTTGGGGAATGATGTGAATTTGGGAAAAAAATTTGGCGTTTGAAACATTTGATTGAGAAAGAAATTAGGGTTTAGCCTTGAAAAGTAGTGAGGAAAGCAGGATCCTTGGTTAGAAGAGGGTGGAGTTGCTATACATTGAATTTTATGCAACTGATGATTCTACAATAATTGAAAAGAATTTTTTGGAGGATATAGGCAATGGGGAATATTCTAGCACAGTGTATTAGTGTCTAGCTGTAATAAATACCCAAAAAAAAAAAAATAAATAAAGATTTTTATGTCCTACTTGTAATGGATATGATTGAGATGAACTATGTTACTCTGACTCGGATGTGAGTGTCGGATACGGATGTGTGTCCGCTACAGGTATGTTTATTTTTTAAAGTTTTTTTCATATATTCAGAGATTCGTGTCCTCGTACTTATATTTGAGTAACATAAGATATGAAGGAACAAGCTTACTGAATCTCACATGGTGGTTAGTGAGTTTATGCGACTCAAAAGTCTTTCTTTGCATCATCAGTAGTACCTTATCACGAGCAATGGTTGCGTGGAAGTGAATTTTAAATGCTTCGAATAAGGATTTTAGCAAATGCAGCTTTTTGATATGTAATCAGTTAACCTATAATGTCCTACCAAAAATGTAACCAAAAAAAAAAAAAAATTTCTTTTTTTGTTATTCCTTAGGGAAAAAGAAGTATCGATAGACATTTACAAAGATAAATGGAACTGTGGTGACAAATCCACATAATTGGTGATGTATTTGAGTCCTTAAAATCTTAAAATGGGTTCTAATAGGTATATTTTTAATTCATTGTGAAGTAGCCTGTTTCGTTTGTTTACGTATCACATTTTCTTCATGATATAATGCGGATGTTGACTTAATTCTTTCAGATGATTTATGGTAAGGTACTTACCTTAAAGATTGTTACATACAGGTATTCAGAGCTTTTGGCTGGATGCTTCCTGCCATTGTCATATCTTTGCTGCTAGGAACAGGCCCGAATGCTTTTATCATGGCATTAGCAGTTCCACTAGGGCAGTCAGCACTTTCTCTTGTGTTTGATAAGGTTTCAGGAAGGATGATGACGAGTAAGAGTTGGAAATCTGCATCCAGGCGCAAGACCAAGAAGAAAAATTTTACAGGGGCCGCTAATAACGTGAGAACAAACAAGGGAAAACAAGAAGCAGATAAGACTGGTGGAGAGAAGGCAAGTTATAGCTCCTGGTTGAATACTGATGATGATTTACGTGATAAGGGCGCTAAGAGAGTCCCAAAGTATGGTGGATGGGATCAACTCGATGATGAAGTGGAGACCCAAAAGAGGGCACCTAGTCAAAAGGGAAATGGATTACCGAAGCAACAAAAGAAGGGTAAATTCAATAGGATAGGGAGAGTCAGAGAGACACCGTTACTGCTGAGGTTGTTGATCGCCGTTTTTCCATTCTTGGGATCTTGGACTAGGTTCCTATTTTGATTTTCTACTACCAGAAATTGCATGGTCCCCATAGATGGAAAGAAGAATTATGAACTTACCATGCCTATACTGCTGCTGCTTAGGCACCGTCGATACTGGACTTAAAAAGAAGCAATTGCAATGGGATGCTACCGAGTGCCAGCTCGGTGCTGAAAGTAACTTGGCAAAAGAAAAGGCAAATTAGTCGGTAATGTCTTCCCATACCCATAGCATTTTGATGCATATATCTTGATTCGAATCATTGTTTTTTTTTTTTTTTTTTTGGGGGGGGGGGGGGGGGGGATTTTTCATT
>JBBYHM010000006.1:15075933-15087915 GCA_038381775.1 Adansonia rubrostipa
ATTGTGGATAAGAATTCATTGCCATTTTTGCAAGGTGCATACATGGAAGAAACTAGAATCGATAATTTTAGATACGAGACAATTACATTATATAAAAAATAATTAAAACATGATAAAAACATAATACGATACAAAAAATTAACACGAATTATAACATTTTGAGTAGGGGCAGGAAAAGGAAAATGACGTCAAACAATTTTGATCCTTCAATTGTAATTGTGGATAAGAATTCATTGCCATTTTTGCAAGGTGCATACATGGAAGAAACTAGAATCGATAATTTTAGATACGACACAATTACATTATATGAAAAATAATTAAAACATGATAAAAACATAATACGATACAAAAAATTAACACGAATTATAACATGTAAAAAAATAACAAGAACTATGATATGTCAAAATTTATATAAACATATAACATTTTAAATACAACTATGACGTTAACACAACACACACAATATTTCGCTTGATTTAATTTCAATTAAGAAAACGCATCACGACTTCATTCATCATTTGTAGGGGTCTCCAAACAGAGTTCTAAATCCTTCTTTCAAATGGTGTGAAAGCATTGAATTATATGATGGTATGAATATTGAAACCGAAACAATGTTGTTACATCAAAGTAACAAACAAACACCTAATGGAGAAGAAATTGCTTTTATAATTTGACAAAATTTTCAGCAAATATTTTACAAATCAATTGTTGTGAATTGTATGTTAAATAGAATGAATACAAAATTAAAGGGAAAAAGTGGCACGAGCTGGTAAGTACCTCGAGCATTTTGAAGCCATCTAACAACATCAGACACATGCACTCCTTGATTGTGCGGTGTCCCAGACTTCAAGACCTTTCATGAACGACCTAATCGCAAGGTGCTCCGAAGCATATGTCATGAAAGATGCTAATATAAGCCCTCCAACCACCATCAGACCCAACCTTGCACGAAAATGTCATGGACCAACAAAATTAGTCAGACTGATTCAAGATCATTCAAACATTTGATTAAAGCGTTTAACTCCTAAAACCACGATTACATGCACATATGAAGAAATAAAGCCAGCAATGTCCTCTTTTTCTGGACTGGAACAAGTTGTCTTTCAAAAAGACAGGAGAAAACAAGAATATCCCAATAGAAATTACCTCAAGAACAAAGCGGTGATCCCGAAAATACATGGCAAGGATGGGCCAACAATAGCCAAAAAAGCCATCCCCAACCCAAAATACCAAGTAACGATATCACAAGAGGATGCTTGCCGTTGATGAACTGAGAGGAACATACAAGAATTGTCAACCAATATTAAATTAAAATTTAAAATTGTATTTTATCATGACTATGCACGGTAATTTATGTTTTTGTTCCAAGTAAACAAACCTTTTCTAGAATCAGAACTAAACGTATCTGAATGAGAGGAAACTGATCCCAATTGAGTTGCTGTTCTCCTTCCCCACTGATAAATCAAATGAAGAAAAGCTCCGAACAAAAGAATAAAGATTGCAAACGTCCACTCATACATCAAGAGCAAACCGGTCCATGGCATCACTTGTCGAGGCACAATTGAAATAGCAATTCCAAGGGACACCACAGCTGCCATAAAACATACAAAAACAGACATTCCACCCAGGTAGACAGGCACCTTGGTCTGTGCACCGTTAGGAAACTGAATAACATCACACCAGATAAGAGAAGAGAGAAATTAATAAGTTCACATCAAATTTCAGAAAACAAAGAGGGTAACAGCATTTTATGACCAGAAAGAATTCAGCTTAAAAGATGAAGAAAGGAAACTAACTTGATCGTTCATGCTAATGGTAGAAGATGAAGAAACACCACTGTACGCAACTGTTCCACTTGACCTAATTATGTAATATAGGTGTCTTATCTGATTGTATAATGAAGTTCTGCAAAGCGAGCCCCCTGTCTGCACCAAAAAGTAATATGGTTTGGTTAAAGAACAACACTCATCTAGGCATTGATTTTAGAAAGCAAAATAATCTGCAGCCACTAACCTGAAGGGAAGAACGATAGTAACAAAAAAGCAGAGCACAGAAAGGTAGAAGGAAAAGGAATTTGACCAGAAGCTCATCATTTGGATTTTTGCCTCCTCCAGTACCAGGAAGGGTTTCTTCAAGACGTTCCCTAACATTCTGCAGTATCAGCAAATAAATTATATTGACATTTGTATTTACTGAACAGATTGGATATATATCAGAGCTTTTCATATAACTTTGCCAAGAGTCCAATATACCTGCCAGACATCAACCGGTTTTAAGAGCCAAGCTGTCCACCAATCCCAAGGTTTAAGTGGGCCAAGTGTATAGTGAATAACACAAAGTTCACTCTCATCTACCATCCACTGCAAAAGTAATACATCAAGAAATAAGGATAATTACTAGAAATTAAGAATACAATAAGCAAAAGTAGAAGTTTGGTTCCTTCTTTGTTTTTGCGTAAGTTTCATCATGGTATAGCAAGTGAGAGAAAAAAAAGGTCCTGACAGCCAAAAAATAGAATTGAAACAAATCCTCATGATCTTAAAACAAGAGAAAGTCTACAAAAGTCTGCCATCATAATGCAAAAAATGAGAATTCAAATGAACGCAAAGCAATTTCCAAAGAAAATTAAAACCAATAATATCCATTATTCAACATATTGTAAATCTCAACTGCTTGATTACAAGGCAAAGTTAGACAGAAAGGGAATAGCAACCTGCTTGATCATGCTCTTCCTCACGGTTGAAAATATGTTTCCTTCTACTAAAATTATTCTCTTAAGGAATCTTTTGACTGGTCTCTTAACCAACCAAGCTTCTCTACTAATTCTTATTACACCTTAAAGAAAGCAACATAAACTATATTTGTAGTCCTTAAACCTTTTTGAAGGCAGCATTTATTCTAATCTTTTTACTAAGGATACTATTTTTTATTCTTTGCCATTTTAGTAACAATATAGCATGTGAAACATGACTGATGATGGTTCAGCAGCATGAAATAAAGTTTAAAACATAATTTTACCATCAATGTATGTAAATAATACCTTGTTCGCAAGCATGTAAAGCCCAACATCTGCATTATATAAAGTAGAGAGTCGCTCCATCTTAGGAACAGGTCGGGATTTCAAGACCTCCTGGGGTAGATTAGGGTCAAAAACATGGGCATTTGGGAAATCAGAGTAATAAGAATTTAGAAACCCCTGATCTCCTCCGGTATAAGATGGCAAAGTATTCACTTTGCTCATCATGTCATTGAAAACAGCTTCAGATGGTTCAACTACCATGACTCCTGAATTCAGCCTCTCAGAATGCTTCAAATTTGCACAGAACTTCTCACATTTAAAGAGATCTTCAATGCTTTTGACTACTATAGTATCCGCATCAAGATAAACAACTACACAAGCAAACTCCAAGTGTGAAACAATGCAACTCGCCAGAAGAAACATTGAGATAAAAGGAATAATGGACTTAAAAAATTAGAATAGCTAAAGGTAGAAGATGTGGCAACAATACTAAAGTACATAATATTCAGAATCTTGTTTCTAGCCAGCCTATAAAAGATGCAAGAAAAATCATCTCAAGAAACTTGTAGTAAACATATTTTCTACTTCTAGATTTTACTCTTAAGAAACAAAACGTCTCGGGATACGAGTGTTCTTTTATACAATACATAGGTTAGTACAAGCTGCCACCTCATTAAGGTGCAAACTTTTAAAAACCATGCATTTAAAATTTTCCATTCAAATCTCATTACCGAGATAGTTGCATGTTATTCATTGACAATGCGTAGAACTTATGCTCTGACAGTACATCAAATATATGTTAAAACTCTAATCTACTCTATTCATCCTTTACCCTATCTACCAACGAAAATGAAACATAAAGAAAAGCCCCCCCAAAAAAAAGATTTTACCTTTCTTGTAGTTAGTCATATTAAAAATTTTCAATTTGGTATAAACACCCCAAAACCTCTTCGGCCGAACTTGATTCGGATTCACCAATAAGCTTATCTTCTCCACTATCCAACCATCAGCCTGCCCAATTATCCATCATTTAAAAAAACAGAGCCAAAACGAATGTCAAAAAGTAAAACTTCAGCTTTCTTATACCATAAAGAACAATGATAAGACTTTCATAAATTTTCTCAGCAAACTGACGGAGCATTAATTATAAAGATCATAACTTTACATATATAGACGTAAATAAAAAAAAAAGAGTGATTTCTTGTTGTCCTTTAAAAAAAAAATGTAACTGCCTCTGAGAATCGTAATTTTGTATGGAAATAAACATAAACTAAACGGATCGTCAAATTTCACCTTGAGAAGCTTCTTGGCATAATCAGAGACGCCGTCGGATACCAGAACGACCATATCTTTAGTTGATCCAGTGTCCCTTATCGATTTACCCAAAACCCTAACCCCCAAAAGGAACTCATCTCCGTAAAGCAGCGTCACGTAAGCTTCTTTCGATGAAGATTGAGCTTTAGCCCCCAACACCGCATTGGATTGGATCGTAAACAGAAGAACCAGAAACAGGATCCAGAGTTCTGGGAATTTCATATTATTCGATTTTCTCGAGAAAATGACTGGGGTTTTCTCGAGAAAAAAAGTGTTTTATGTTTCCTTTTTTTCCTCTTTTGGATTGAGTTAGTGGAAATTTAGAAGTTGACGAACGCGGTGGCGGTTTGGAAGAAGAAGATTCTTCGTTTTGTTCATATATGTGGTGTCGTTTTGGACTTTCGTTATTGTTTTTTCGGTTACCCCTTTACATGCCATCATTTCCCTACTTTGGCTTCAAAGTGGAAGAATATTCCACCCTTTATAGGCAAATTAAATTTTATTTTATTTAAATTTATTTCATTTATTTTCTTCAACCCCTTTTAAATTTTATTACCACACTCTCTAAATAGTAAAATTTTTCACCTTACTGTAAGTTTAATTAATTTGTTTTCTTTTTATAAACAACTATTCCCATTTAATTTATCTATGTAAATGAATATATATATATATCTTGATTATTTTGGAAAAAATAAAGTCTGAGTTTTTTAAGAAATAAAGATAATTAAGATATTTTTTTAAAAAAAAAGAATTACATTTAATATATTATTTCACATATTAAAATTATTATATTTTTAATATTAAAGTATTATTATAAATAATATATTGACTAACTTTAAAAATTATATTAAGGGCTTTTGTTTGTAACTTCATGGAGGATAGAGAAAATAAATAAAAAAAATGTGATTAAGGCAAGGGAGAATGATAAATATGGTTTGGAAAACTTTTACTGACTCAGTTTAAAAGGAAAAACAACGCATTGCCTTCTAGTAAAAGTCACAGAACGATTAAACTTGTGATAATTGTGATAGTATAAACTTTCGCACTAAAGATACTTAGGAACCAAGTCGGGTTTAAGTTGATTGAATTTTAAAATAGTGTACTCACACTCAATTCAATATGAATTTAATTTATTGGACCAGATGAAGTACCCGATCTGCGTACTATTTTGCAACTATGTTCTGACTCATTATAAATTCTGCTTGCTGCAATTCAAAGGAAGTATCCTCCCAAGGATGGGATGTGATGTTCAGCGACCGTTTCTTTGTTTTGAAGGAAGTTTCGTATTGAATATTTGGTTCAGTGCTGTATTTGCCATTTTTTTAATCCACATTTTGGTTTTAACTCAGAAACGAAAATCCCAGTTTTCCATATTGAATAATTGGTTCAATGATTGAAGCAATCTAAACAGAACTCAATAGGGAAAGTGAAATAAAATTTTCCCAATCTTGTAATGGCATCATAAACATCACAGATTCAACCTGATTGTCCTGTAATACCCTGTTGCCAACCAAATTAGAGCTTGGGATACCTAGGAAAACCTTTAGACATTATTGTAACCTTAGAGGTTGATGAGCTACCAAAAAAAGGAAAAAAAAAAAAAAAAAAGAAAGATTATTCAAGCAAACCATATATAATGAAGTAATAACTGCAAAACACCATGATATCCAAAACTTCACAGGCAAAAAGCATCAGTCACCCTTTATGTCAGACATAAATAGGTCCAAACAACAAATTTTAGTAGCCCTCAAAATCAGATAACAAAGAATACACACCTGAATAAACCATTTACAGAGAAATAAATCCCAACATCTAAAAGTGGCAGCAAGCACACAACATTCTTAACAGATTTAGAACAATTTACACACTGATTATTCAAATACATATAATTCAACCTTTTTTTTTTCCCTTCTTGCCGTTCAGAACCGTTAACTCCACGTTTTTCAACATCAAGGTTCCTCCGAAAAACAAACACAAAATTGCAATATCCATAGATGACAAAATGCAAGTCAATATAATAACAAAATAATCAAGTTAAGCACCTTTCTCCTTTGATTCATGCTACGTATTAACAAACAAGCTTAAAATATATTGACACTTTTTATTCCTTTATGCACATAGTATTGATTATTGAGTAATGGGATAGTAAATTTAATTTCATGGAAAACATCATTCAGCAAAACCCTTTAAACTTTACCTGGTTTCTTACTTCTTTTCAATCACTGGTATTCTCACCAGTCACGACTTCCTGCAAAAAATGGCTGTCCCAGCATATCAGTAAAAATGAACATAAAATTTTTGGAGCTTTGAAGAGAGTGTTATTTGAGAACATGATTGAGCATGGAGGAATCGAAAATTCAGAGTCTAGAGCTTATCATATTGGATATTATTGCTACAATAAATTTTTATATAGTGCAAATATATTTGTTTTGAAATATGGTTCAAATTTATCACTCTACTTAAAGCGATGCATCGTTTACGCCTTATCTTTGAGGGAATGTAATTTTCTCACTGTACATGTTAATTTGGTTAAAAAATGATCAAAAGTCAGATATTCTATAACATATTCTCACTCTCGATTTTGACCAATTTTAATCAAATTATTTTTTAAAAAAAGTACAATTATAACATTGTTTTGAAATAGAGTGCTAAATTTAATTCATCACCCTTAATTAGAGTGGTAAATAACTAAATTATTATAAGAGAAGAGTGAGCTTTCCTCACCAGATACAACGACAGCACATTAAACAGCTTCTTTTTGCACATCGAGAGCAACTTCAATTTTCTCGCTTATCAGCCACCTCCGGTAATCGAACAGCACTACAGCTAAGTTGGATGGCGGATTTAAAGCTCCAAATAACTCTTCCCTTTTTATATGTGGAGAGCAGATCCATATATCCATTCTCTCGAGATGTATTTTCTTGTGAAGCTTGGCCCTCTTGAACTCATCCCAATCTACCGCATTTCCTATCAGCTCAACACACAGTTTTCCACCCAGGAGGTCCAAATTTTCTAGATCTCCAACGCTGAATTGATCAGCGTTATTATGATCTGCTCGCATTTTGACATCACTTAATCTCATAAGAGAAGTTAAATTACTGATCCCTTTTGGGTAGCAAGACAGACCACGACAACCTTTAATACAAAGATACCTCAAGTTAATCAATTTCCCAATTCCAACCGGCAGTTTCACAAGACTAGGGCAATTTCGAAGATTCAAAGATTGTAAATTAGGCAATTCACACACTACTTCAGGTAAATTTTCTAATCTAAAGCAATTTATCAAGCTAAGGTACCTCAAGTGAATCAAACTTCCTATGCCACGAGCAATTTCTTTGGTGTCTAGAGAAAACGAATCAAACTCCAACAATCGTAGATGCTTGGAGCGACTAAACAAGTCCTGTAAGGCTTCACTAGCTGTTTTACGAAAGCCATGAGAAACTGCTACAAGGCTTCGCAATTTTTCTGTGCCATGAATGGACAAAGGAGATGAGCTGCAATTTTCAATTACCAACCTCAAATGACGAGCTTTTTTGCTTGATAAGTCCAATGTTAAATTTTCAACCTTCTCTGTCACAAATCTTTGTGTTCAGTCAAAAACTGGACAAAGTCATGTACCACATCATGCATCTTACAGCAAATTATGTTGCCATTAGCATCTTTGTCTAAATCTTGGAAAAAGGAACGAGTGGCTAAGTACTTAAAGTAATCTTCACCTTTCAATTCTCCCCTTACATTGTCATCGGAGTCCAGATAACCCAGCGCCATCCAATGTTGGATCAATTCATCTTTACCAAATTCATAGTTCTTAGGAAAGATTGCACAATACAGTAAACACTGTCTTATTGCTAAGGGCAAATCATAATAACTCAACAACAGAAGTGAAAAAATTTCTTGTGCAAAATCTGATTTCCACATCTCACTATCCAAAATATTTTGCCACTCTTCTCTTCTTCTTTTATCTTGCAGAAGGCCTCCTAAAGTTTTTGCAGCAAGCGGTAAACCTTTACACTTCTTTGCAATCTCCCTTCCAATGTCTTCTAAATTTTCACGGCTGATCTTGCTCCTTCCAGCAAATGCTTTCTGAGCAAGTATCAACCAACACATATTATCAGATAACTGTTCTAGACGAAAGATATGAGGTAAATCCATTTGCCTAATAACCGATTCCTTGCGGGTAGTTACTAAAATCCAACTCCCACGCATGCCATATTTAAAAGTAGCTTTTAGTGGTTCCCAATCTTGATCACGATCTGTCCACAAATCATCCAAAACAAATAAGAATTTCTTTGCTGTAATCTTTTCACGGATTTTGTTTAAAAGACTTTGCAATGGAGTTGGAGTTTGGAGGGATATTGATGAATTAGGCTCAAGATCTTCAAGAATTGCTCTTGCAATTTGGTTTCGATCAAAGGGATTCGAAGCACAAACCCAAATTATTTTGCTGAAATGAGTCCGAATTCTATGATCATTATAAATCAGCTGGGCTAGAGCTGTTTTCCCGATTCCTCCCATCCCTACTACAGTGATAGTGGGAATATTTGGACTCCATTCTTCACCAGTGTCACATAGCAAAATCCTTATTATGTCTTCTTTGACTGCATCTCGACCAAGTAACTCCGACACATCCACAAAAGAAGTGCTTTCTTGCCTTTTGGATTGCTTAATTATTTCTCTTTTTATCAATTCAAACCTATCTTTGTCTTTAACAATCTGGTCTAGTTCTTCACGGATTTCCTTTATTTTAGTAGCAATATCATGACGCCTACCAACTTGGGAACCGAAAGAAAAGCATGAAACAAAGGGACATACCTTACACTTTGGAACAGAGCCAGAAATACTGGACTCAACCACAGCAGTTTCCCAGTCATCTAATACATCTTCCATGCCATAAGAAACGTCTTTGAACCGATCTAACCAATGTTTCGCACGTTTGTCCAGGTATTGTTTTTCCTCTGCATCTTCAAGCTCGAACTGGATTGCTTTCAAATTGGTTTCAAGCCTTTTGACCTCTTTCTCAACACCTCTCACCAAACTCCAGGCTTCACTTGCCTTCTCAATTGTGATTGCAGTCAGCTGCTTTAAGATGGCCGAAACAATTGCTTCTGCCATATCTTCAAACAATTGATAATAATAGCAAAGATCGACGGTCTAAACTCGAAAGTAGAGAAATCAGAATTGAAGTCAACTTCAATTTGTAACTCCAACGCTGGTTAAAATGGGTTTTGAGATCTGGGAAGCTAAGGTCAAAAGTGAGTCCAATTGTCAGCGGAGGCGGAACGAGAAGTAGTTTTTGTTTTTATTAAGGGTGCATAGTCCAAAGCACTAAAAACAACAAAATGCACGAAAATTCTAAGGTCAGCGCCACTCTATGCGCTCCCCGTGAGCTTGGTGTATTTTGGATTGCATTTTAGATTATCTAGCACTGGATACAAAGGGAAGAAACCGAAGCAGCCGCTTCTCAACAATTTTGTTTATATCACTCTCAGTTCTTTCTCAATTTTGCTAATTCAGGGAATTAGAATTAAGCAGGTTTTAGAAGCTGAGTCTGACACTCATTTTCTAGGTGACGGAATCAAAAAAGCGTATGAAGCAAATAATAAAGGCATTCAATAGAGTGTGTAATACTCCGTTTTGTTGGCTTGTTGCGCTCATTTGGTATCATGCTCATCAACAACCATTAAAAAGTTCCATCCCCGGGATGAATGAATAGTTCTTTTGTCGCGGTTTGCGTGGCTTGCTGTGAGTTGTTACGCTTCTTCATGATCGAGGAAAACTATAGTACTAAAGTAGTCATTACTCTTTTGAGAAAGTTGCCCCTCGCGAGCAATCATTCTTTTCCATGGAGAAATCTCCTGCGAGCCAGTGGATTTCTTTGAACAGCTCCCCATCTAGTGCAACCCACACAATTTTGGGTCCTTCCCACTTGCTGAAACTTTCCCTCTCTAGGACTTGTGTAGTTTCTTCTACCCTTAACTGCTAGTAGTTTAATACCAATTGCAAATAATATTCGAATTTATAATACATTAACATGCGTCTACGATAAATTCTAATATTAGTCGGAAGTCCGATTTAGGGAATTAAGGGACTTTGAGGTAGAATTAAGGGATTGGAAATTTAGGTTCTAAGTTTCAATTTGGGAATTTTTTTTCCAGAAATATTTCCCTTTTTTCCTTCTAATTGTTTTCATTTCTTTCCGGTATCAATTGTTTTCCCTTTTTAACCTGAAATTTTATTAATGATTTCCGATTTTTTTTTTTAATAATCTGACGTGAAATTTTTTTTATTATATCCGATCCTTTATGACAAGTTATTAAATGGTAATGACTTACTTTAGTTATTGTTAATAATTTCATCAAAGATAGAGAAAATAAAATATATCTATATATATATATATATATATATATATATGTGATTCGAAAAACTTTGGCTGGCTCAATGAAAAAAATTCATTGCCTTCTACTAAAAGTCACAAAAATGATTAAAAATGTTATAATCGATTATTCATGTTGAAAGAAAAATGATAGTATTGAACTTTCGCGGTAACGATATTTATAAGTCGGATTAATAAATTATAAAATAATTTATTTAGATTTGATTCAATAAGAATCGAGTTTATCAAATCGAATAAATTATTTGATTCAATTCGATATAAGTTGAGTCTGTAAGATTGAATAAACTATTCTGACCTATAAATAAATTTATTTATAAATTTATAAAAGAAGTATCCTTTAAAGGATTAGAGGTTCAGCAACCGTTTCACTGTCTTAACCAATACTTGCTAGTTTTAGAGGGAGTTTAGCAAAAGCTCTCCTATCAAGTGCTATTATTGCAAAATATTAATGCACATTTTTTTGTTTAACATATTGAGTATTTGATTCAATGATCGATGCAAATGCAATATAAACGGAATTCCATAGGGAAAGTGAGTTACAATCTAAATTGTTTTATCCAAATCTTGTATTTCAACCTGGTTGACCTGCGAGACCCTTTTGCCAACCAAATTGGAGCTTTGAGATATCTAGGAAAACTTTAGATATAATGGCAACCTTGGAAATTGCTGAGCTAGCAAAAAGGAAAATAAATATCATTCAAGCAAACATATAGAATGGAATTACTAATTGCAAAATACCATGATATTCAAAAACTAACAGGCAGAAGCATCAGTCACCCTTCATCTCAAACATAAATGGGTCCAAACTAAAAATTTTAGCAGCCCTCAGAATCACACAATCAAGACCTGAATAAACCATTTACGGAGAAATAAATCCGAAAACAATCTTTAAGTGGCACCAAGCACACAATTTCTTACAGATTCTGAACAATTTACACACTTAATATTCAAATACATATCATTCAACCTTTTTTTCTTCTTCTTCCTGCCATTAAGAAACATAAATTCCATGCTTTTCAACATCAAGATTCCTGCAAAAAAAATGTTGGATCCAAGTGAAAACAAACACAAAATTGCAATATCCATAGATTAACAAAATGCAAGTTGATATAATAACAAAATAACCAAGACAATCAATCAATCGAAAGATAGAGCACCTTTCTCCTTTGATTCATACTCCGCAGTAATAACTAAGCTTAAGATTTATAGCTACTTTTGTTCCTATATGCCAATGAAGTTTCCTTGTAATTCAAAA
>JBBYHM010000006.1:15089917-15121895 GCA_038381775.1 Adansonia rubrostipa
CATCTGAGCCCACGCCCAATCTGACTGATACTTTCATTAAGTCCATATAAATTCACCTAAAAAGCTAGGCCAAGCCTACTGAAAAAACCAACACTGCAAAACAAATATTTCTCAATTGATCCTAAAAGGTGGGAAAAAAGGGTTAATGCCAAATTTACTATTGTATTATTAGTTAATATTTAATATTGAATTTTATCATTTTATTTTAATTTTATTAAATTTTAAATTTTATTGACTTTTTGATAAAATGTAACTTGAAAAAATTTACAAGTTGCATTAAGGGATATTTAGTAAAATATTTTAATTTTATTACTCTTTTATCCAAAAGTAATAAAATTTGAAATATAATGATAAAATTCAATAGAATTAAAGGAAATAGAAAATTAAAATTTTGAATCATAATATAATGATAAATTTAATTTTAATGTCCAAAAAGAGAAAACTACCAAATTCCCTTTCATATGTGTAAAGTATGTTCCCTTAATGATGAAATGATTGAGGAAAGTGGTGGGTTTGGCATAAATCCATGTGGAGCACATAATCTTTCAAAGCCCCCAAATTGATTTATGCAAATGTCTATAAATATTTCAATAAAAAAATACACAAAAATATGTAGGCACTTTCCATGCATGCCCAATATGAGGAATGTCCCTACAAAATAATGGGGTGGGGAGGGGGAGGGGGAACTTTAAGTACTAAATGCCCTTTGCACATGGCCTCCAGCCTTCTCCACCTTCACTTATGGCTTGCATTATTACCCTTTCATATATTATCTCAAATTATTCATAGTTTTTCTTTCATATTGGATTTTTTTTTAAGAGTATATAATAATTGCTACAAGCCAGATCGATGCATGTGCAAATGTATCAAGAAATGGGCTATAATTTTTTTAAAAAGGAATATCTAGTGTTTGGTGAGCAAGAAAATGGTTTGTTTAGGTCATTTATGGAAAGAACATTTTGTTAATCACCATTGGGAATTGGGACCCAGCAACCTTCCTCTTTGTTAGAAAGTTCCAAGTTGTCTATTGTTTTTTCTTCACCCCCCCTTTTTTTTTTAAATACATAAATTCTGTAACATGAATAATTGAACATGAAGAGATGCTTTTCCTCTCTGCCAAAATCCAAGTTTTAGGGAAAAATATTGGGACTCAATTTTTTTTGAAGATTTTGTACTTATACATATGTCTGTTCATGAACAAGAAAATGACAACAATGTTAATCAGACAATTTCTCATAACAATTCACTCTATAATTCTAAATCCAAAAAATAAACTTGCTAATTCTTTATTAGCTGTATAATTATAAATGCAAAAAAAATTTTAAATTTGTCAAAATCTTGAACATATTTTCATAATGTTTATTACACTATATATATATATTTTTTATAAAATCTACCCAAGAAAGGCCAATATACTTAATATTATTAACATAAATTATCTCAAATATATATATATATATATATATTTTTTTTTTTGGCCAAAGAAAAAAAGATAAATTAGTTAAGATGATAGCTTTTAAGGAATCTATAGGCAAATGGACCAACTGAGTTAAAAATATTCTTGACTGTGTAAGGAAAAATAATTGTTTTATGTACTTTGGATATATTATTAAACTGTTATAATTATGGTATAATGATGACAATGATTGTGAGAAATGATGCTTTATTTAGAAGTCTTCTTTAAAAAAATACGGTATTTTCTTTTCATAGCAAAACTACGGTTGAGCAAATTAAACCAGGTAAAATAAATCATTGAGAGTGAGAAAAAAAATATATAATGTAATTAATTACCATAATTCCTTTAATGTTCAATCAATTATTTGCTTTTATCATTGTCCCTGAAAAATAAAGAAAAGAAAAGGTGAATTTGGTTGCTGATATAAATGCATTTTTTATGAGTCCTTTTCTCTGGTATATATTAACATTATAACCTGACATTAAAGAAGTTATTTTATAGATACGGGTTTGTATTTGATAATGGTATATTAAGTTTTTCATATATCTGAATGATTGTATCTCATGTTCAGTTCAAATATGTGTCAGATATGAATATTATACATGAATTTTTTTTTTTTTTTTAAATGAATCTGGATAACATCGGATTAAATAGCTTCAAATTTCCAACGTGAAACAGGAAAAAATTTTAGAGTAAAAAAGATTAATAGAAGTTAAGAGATATTTTACTAGTTTATCACCCACCTTGGGTTGACTTACAATGATAAATGATTGAAGAAGAAAACATAATGAACAATCTCTGGAAACACATTCCTCCCATGTTTTAATGTCTGGGAGATTTGTAATAAGTCCAAAGCTTTACAGTCATTAAGTGCAGATAATTAGCTGGTGTCAATCCCAAGAACCCACGAACTGCGTATTAAATTAATCAAAATCCTGATCACTGATTAATTATTATTAGCTAATTATAAGCTTAATTATTCTCTTATTGTCCTATATATTCACTTTCTTGGTCATCCCCTTGCTCCTTTGTTCCACCATAGCCACAAAATGCAGTACTTTTAGGAGGAACATAACTTGGAACAGAAGGAAAAATGAAACTCAGATCTTACTTGCTGTTCTTCTACTTTTGCATTGGTTTATTTCTTGTTTTTGCAGATGGGGATGAAAGAATACCAGTTCCAAATGACGAAGAATCAACCTTATTGTTGATGAAAGCTAGTTTTATTGATCCGTTGAATAGGCTCAAGGATTGGAAAAAGGCAAGTAATGTGGCTGAAACCAGATCAGCTCATTGTAACTGGACTGGAGTTTGGTGCAACTCCAGAGGCTTTGTGGAGAAACTTGATCTTTCCAATATGAATCTCAGTGGCATTGTATCAGATCATATCCGGGGTTTGCGCAGCCTCTCGATCCTTAATCTTTGCAACAATGGTTTCGATACATCGTTACCGAAATCATTAGCCAATCTCACTGCATTGAAGAGCATCGATGTGAGTCAAAACAACTTCATTGGAAGCTTCCCGACAGGTCTTGGGATGGCTTCAGGATTGACTTATGTCAATGCATCAAGCAACAATTTCTCAGGCTTTTTACCCGAGGATCTTGGCAATGCAACTTCACTTGAAAGCTTGGATTTCAGAGGGAGTTTCTTAGAGGGTACGATCCCGACTTCATTCAAGAATTTGCAGAAACTGAAGTTTATTGGCCTTTCGGGCAACAATCTGACTGGAAAGCTTCCGAGAGAGCTCGGGCAACTTTCGGATTTGGAAACTATCATTCTTGGTTACAATGAGTTTGACGGTGAAATACCAGAAGAATTTGGCAATCTCACCAATCTTCAGTACCTTGACTTGGCAGCTGGTACTCTCACTGGTCCAATTCCTCCATCATTGGGTAGGCTAAAACAACTAACTACAGTTTATTTGTATAAAAATAATTTCACAGGAAGGATCCCACCAGAACTTGGCAACGTTACTTCACTGGTGTTCTTGGATCTTTCCGACAACCAGATTTCGGGAGAGATACCGCTGGAGCTTGCAGAGTTGAGGAATTTGCAGCTGTTGAATTTGATGCGAAATCAGTTGAATGGTTCAGTTCCTGTTAAGCTTGGAGAATTGACCAAACTAGCGGTACTTGAGCTATGGAAAAATTCTTTGACAGGTTCTTTGCCAAAGAATCTTGGAAGAAACTCACCATTGCAGTGGTTGGATGTGTCATCAAATTCATTATCAGGTGAGATTCCACCAGGTTTATGTGATTCAGGAAATCTTACTAAACTTATCCTCTTCAACAACTACTTTTCTGGTCCGATCCCAAATGGTCTCTCGACATGTAAGTCACTGGTACGTGTTCGAGTGCAGAACAATCTGATATCAGGGACTATTCCTATAGGTTTCGGAAATCTCTCCGCACTTCAACGTCTAGAATTGGCAAAAAACAATCTCACAGGCCAAATTCCTGAAGATTTAGCATTGTCAACATCACTTTCTTTCATTGATTTTTCTTGGAACCACCTCGAATCAATCCTACCTTCCAACATCATTTCCCTTCCTAATCTTCAAACATTCATCGTCTCCCACAACAACTTGACAGGGAAAATTCCCAATCAGTTTCAAGACTGCCCATTATTATCTGTGCTTGATCTTTCAAGCAACCATTTTTCCGGAGAAATCCCGGACAGTATAGCTTCTTGTGAAAAGCTGGTAAGTCTAAACCTCAGAAACAACCAGTTCACTGAAGAAATCCCCAAAGCACTTGCAACGATGCCCACATTAGCCATGCTTGACTTGTCCAATAATTCTCTAGTTGGCCTGGTACCAGCGAATTTAGGCACCTCACCAGCCTTGGAAATGCTGAACCTGTCATACAATAAGCTCGAAGGTCTGGTCCCATCTAATGGTTTGTTGATGACCATAAATCCCGATGACCTTGCCGGCAATGCTGGTCTTTGTGGTGGCATACTCCCACCATGCTCTCCAAGTCCCATAAAAGCACCAGGACAGCAGCCAAGGAACAACATGCACATCAAACATGTCGCTGCCGGATTTATCATCGGATCATCGGTAATATTTTCTGTTGGCATAACATTTTTTGCTGGAAGATGGATATATCAAAGATGGTACTTATATAACAGCATATTCGGCGACTTGTTCAAAAAGAGTAACAAGGAATGGCCTTGGAGACTGGTTGCATTTCAAAGGTTAAGTTTTACAAGTAGTGATATACTAGCCTGCATAAAGGAATCAAATATCATTGGCATGGGAGGAACTGGTATAGTTTACAAGGCTGAAGTCCATCGTCTGCGTGCGGTTGTTGCAGTTAAGAAGCTGTGGAGATCGGAGACTGACATGGAAAGCAGCGATGATCTGTTCGGAGAAGTGAGCCTCCTCGGAAGACTCCGGCACAGAAACATCGTAAGATTATTGGGTTATGTTCATAATGAAACTGATGTATTGATGGTATATGAGTACATGCCGAATGGGAATCTTGGGACAGTTTTGCATGGTAAACAAGCAGGGAAGCTGTTGGTGGACTGGGTTTCAAGGTACAACATAGCAGTTGGTGTAGCACAAGGGCTAAATTATCTCCACCATGACTGCCATCCCCCAGTCATTCACCGGGATATCAAGTCGAACAACATCCTTCTCGATGCGAATCTTGAGGCAAGAATTGCTGATTTCGGGCTGGCAAGGATGATGATTCATAAGAACGAAACTGTTTCAATGGTAGCTGGATCATATGGATACATTGCTCCCGGTATGTTTCGTATCTATGATTTTTGTAGACCGAAGTTTTTTTCTTCAACAAGAAACCATTTACTAATATTTTTTGGAAACTTTTCTTATGACAGAATATGGGTACACTCTGAAGGTTGACGAGAAGATCGACATCTATAGCTTCGGTGTAGTTCTTTTGGAGCTTCTAACTGGGAAAATGCCACTAGATCCTTCGTTCGGAGAATCAGTTGATATAGTTGAGTGGACTCGAATGAAAGTTAAGAGCAGAGGGTCTGAAGAAGTACTAGATCCGACCATAGCCGGTCAGTGCAAGCATGTCCAAGAGGAGATGCAACTTGTCCTTAGTATTGCACTTCTTTGTACGGCAAAGCTCCCCAAGGACAGACCATCCATGAGAGACATCATTACGATGCTTGGAGAAGCAAAACCGAGAAGGAAAAGTGTCTGTCAAAATGGGGGTGACAATTCAAGCAAAGAGGGTCCCATTTTTGGCACCTCACCAGTTATAGGGCTTCTGTAAGAGATTTTTTTTCCAGGTTAATGTTTTTCATTAATTTCTTGTTTTTTATGTAAATTTTCTTCAATAGCCGGCTCTATTGCAGGCTCAGTTGCAACCATGCAGGCAACAAAGAGATATAATGTTCATATAAAATCAGAATCCTAATGAATAAAAAATCTTCAATCTTTTGCACGCTACTTAATAAAGTAGATTATATTTCCAGCCCTCTGCCTCCCATGACTGCAAAAGATATTGCATTTACAAGTACTGGTATGTAAATGTGAATCCTAATCGAATAGATCTTGTAGTTAGACTTTGGATCGATGATTCCTTGACATGTATAAGTAAAATCTACAGGTAGAACATTTGATATTCATCGTCTATTATGTTTGGTCCTGCCATCAATTGACAAATCAAGAGCAACAGGAGTAAAGAGTAGGGATATAAACTATGTTACTCAGACTCAAATGTGAATATCGAATATGAATATATCCAATATTTTTTAAGTTTTTTCATGTATTTGGCAGGCCTTTGAAGGGTCATACCCCCATAGCTATGTCTGAAAATGTATCGAACATGAGCGCCAAACATGAGTACTTTAAAAAAAATTAAAAGTTAAAGTAACATAGGAAATAAAAGATAGAGGAACAGGAGGATAACCTGGCATTTAAGTGTTTGTCCCAGCAACAATAAACATGTATATACAATTATCATCAACTTTGGCCATGTAAACTGAAAAACTCATCTTTAGGAGATTTGAAGTTCCTCAATTGATTCCCTTGTGAACAAAGGATTGAAGATTTTATTTCTTTGCTATCATATCCAGAAGATAATCACCAAGCGTTGAAAACTGGATAGTCAGTGCGGACACAAATATATTTATATGCATAAAGCATAAAATATTCCTCAAATATGCTTCATTTTATTGACAAGAATGTTAAGGAAACAATTAGCTGAATCATCACTGACCTTTAAATGCAGTATAATAAACAAACGGTTGAGAAGGAAAAAAAATGACGCCTCTTCTCAACCCAAAGAAAGGCTACCTACCCCCTGTACGACTACTTTCATATCCAAAGCTCAAAAGATGAAAATCCTTTGCACTTTTCGCCATTAAGGTATGAATGTGAGAGCTGGATGTTCTTTCGCTCCTATACTGGAACATCTAGAAAGGTAGTTCCTGATGCACTCGCTTCGTCAAGAAAGCTGCTAGACAATGGCTGGAAAAGTAATAACAGATAAAAGAGACTCAGTGCTTAAACCGAGTTAGTTAACTTTAAAAAGTAAATATTCTTATTTGGATTCGGTATGCATTCCAATGAGAAAGCAGCAGAAAAGTTTCCATCGCAAATACTAAAAACTTTGTACCACCAAAAATAGTACTAAGCTGAGTAAATGTTTAAAATATACCTCGTTATAATCAAAATGTGATAAGAAAAAAGGCTCCTTCTCTCGAAGACCCCCATTTTCATTTAATATTCTTTCCAAATCCTGTGAAAACAATGAACCAACCATGAGACTAGCAGTATTTGTAATTCCCGAATATGTCAGGGCACAATAAGAGACAATATCAATGGTAGGCCTAAATCTTTAAGGTATTCTACATTTTCACTAGAGAGGTACATTAAAGCACCAAGCAAAAAAATTCGAACATGGTTTCATAATGCAGGTCCAACCGTATTTGTAAATGCAACATCTTTGCAAGCCAACATAGAACACAGGGATCTCAGAAGTCCATAAATTAACTCCACAAGTTCAATTATCAACTAACTGGCTATTCAAGATTTTCCAACTATAACATTGCAACATAAACAGATGTCAACTTCAATGGAGTCTTAATTCAATCACCTCAACATTCCCTTACATTTCAAAGTTCCTTTTATGAGTTTATAAATGAGTAATTGTAAGTAGAGATCATAAAAGATAAAAACCAAATTCAGAAGAATTCTAGGATAGTTTATTTAATTTAAATAATTTAAACCTAACCACTTACCTTTCCAGTTAAGATTTCAAACTCAAGCAACTCTTCCACAATCTTTTCAAGAACCCGACGATTTTTCTTGAGCATTTCCTTTGCCTTTTCATATGCTAAATCATAAATCTACAGAAAAAACAAGCATCTGTTATAGAGATTCAATAACCAATGTCGTTGCCAAAATATAGTTACTATAGTAAACCGACCTCCAATAGTTCTATCTAGAATAATAAAATTAAATGAATTAAATATGTACTGCATAAAACTTGGCATATACCTTTTCAACTTTCGCTGCCATCTCAAACTCATGATTGTTTCCCATGCTCAAAGCTGTAACCTAATATCAATGAAGAAAAGTTTAACATAAACAATCTATTCTGGCCAAAAAGAAGAATTATATATTACTAAAGCAACAACACCAGTTATCTCTTTATCACATAGACGATAATAAAGACGATGCTCTTAAGTTTGAAATGGGCTAACACACAGTAAGAAATAACTTTATGGACAAAATGAAATGCTATCAAAGAGCAGGAAAACAGCCATTGTCCAAGCGTACAGCCGTGACCTCTGAGCATTTGCAGCAGATATCAACAAAACATATTATTCCAGAATTTCAGTATGATCCAGGCGCAATTGTTTCAGTTTTTGGATCTATAAAGAACAGAGAGTACCGCATTATTACAGTAGTAAATCGCAGGACTATCATCAGGCCCCCATCCGTACTGAATCACCATTCTTGTAGCTATCTGTTGCAACCAGCACGAAACGGTTAAAATGAAAAGAATTTCAAGTTCTCCAAAGCCTCAACAAAGTTGATATAATTGGACACGTGATACAGTAAGAATCAGATTATATCAACCTCCTGAGCTTGCTTTAGCTCTGATGCAGAGAGAAAATTTTCTTCTCCAAAAGGTAGCAGCATTTGGGCTGCAATATGTGATCCAAAGCAGAATACGAGCTTCTTGTCAAGGTAGGACCTTGATTCTGCATTGCCATACATAGAACCTTCATTTCTTGCCTTGGTAATCTTTGTACATCCAATTCCCTGAAAGATGGCAACAGTAAATTAGTTCTCCTATATTCATCCTTCCCCCAAAACAGGTTGATTACAGACATCTGTTGGCAGTAAAATATGCAAAGAGTTCTAAATTCACATATTCCGCATACAAAAAATACTGCAACTATGATAAATACAAAAGAGTTTGAATAAAAGATGAGCTGACAAACAACATAAAATAACCGGCCATGCCTCCATACAGCTTTCATGTTATTCACTGGTTCCTGGAATTGAATCACCTTTATGCATGCAGAATAAAGACCTTAACAGTAGCATTACAATCATTTGATGGGCATCACCATCTTACTTTCTGAGAAGAATGATATTTTGTTTCTCATGTGTGATTTAAATTGCGTGGACGTCTCATAAAGCTTATAAGCATGATATGCACTCAGATTCTCTCTATGACCATTTTTGTCATCTACCTAAGTAATGGATGCCCCGCAATGACAGATGCAAGACTAGAATAAAATGGGGAGGGCCAATATGGTCTGCTGCCATTAATATATATTTTGCAAGTTCAAAATTTACATTAGGATTTATAGTTGTTGATAGAATATTATGCTGCCATTGGTTTATAAAAATTGTAGGGAAGAACATTTTTTTTTAATCTTTGGCTATCAACATTCAACTAGATAACAAGAATTAGCATTTAACAGACTGAAAAACAAGCAAAAAATAACACAATAAAAGTACCAGCATCATTGGTTCACTCCTAATACCTAAAGAAAGCAGTAACAGCCTACTTGCAGATTTGAATTAGGCATTGACACAAAAAAGTAGCACCATAGTCGGAGACTACTTAGAGATAAATAGCACTTATAAAGCATACTTCAGAAATGTAATCTGAAGATACGAAAATTTGCTAACCTCCCATGAACAAGGCTCAAGCCATAGGTTATCCACAACATCAAAATTTGGTAGAAGTAGTGCGATGAGACTACGGCCAGCAGCCCAAACAGCATGAGGGAACTTAGTCTCCCTCGTCCACTGAAAATAGTCACACTGAAGTTGATCAAACTTCCATAACAGAAGCAGGCTAATAATTTCTATATCATTGTGAGTATAAGAGTACAGAAGATTAATAGAAAGATTTATCACCTCAAACTATCAAAGGATGCTGTTAATATATGATATCCATAAAATATTTATGAGCACAAGCTTTGTCATATGCATTTATCAGCGCTTAGAACATTAACAGCAATTAAAACTTTGTAATTCAATTAATCACCACATTTCATTCGGTAAGCACTTTATTGGCATTCTATAAAACTTAAGATTCTCAGATGAGGTCCAGAAATTATTTTTCAGCCCAACAAGGAAACCAACAGCTAATTATTAATAGCAATAAAGTTGCACATTTAAAATGACAAGTAAGTTAGTTACTGACATCAAGGGGAGGATTTAGGTATTCTATTCCATTGCTTATCTGACCATATGGCTCCATTAAATCAACCACATTCTGCAGATCCTCTTTGGTCAAAGTTAGTCCAAGGTGATTCACCAGCATTTGGCTAATTTGCTTGACAATTTTGGTTTTCCGCACCCATTTTGGGATCATGCCACTGAAAGTCTGCAAATGCAGTATAAATTACACTTGTATCATTTTGTTTGAATTATTTAATACCAAAGACATAAATTTACCACTGATTAAGATAAGATTAGTTGCATATAAAATACAAAGGGGAAATCGGTAAACTGTCAAGGAAAAACACTACTGGTTCTTCGAATTTCAGGAAGAATAAAACAGGTCCATTAATGAGATAATACTGACCCGATAAAGCACTAACAACCGCAACATAAGGTCCTTGTAAGAGAATAAATAAGGGCAACACATACCCAGTTACCATAAAAAAACAATAGGAGTCATTTCTTACCGCAAACCAACTACAGTAGCTCATAAGTTCATCCGTATCAAGAAACTTGCTCCTAAATGCACTACCTTCCAAGGCCACAGGAACAAGTTTAAGTTCTATAGGCCGCAAAAGAGCAGTCTTCTCAGCAACCTAAAGTAATGGAAGGATCATGAATTAAGAGTATATTAGCTGACAGTCAGAGCTTAAATTTCTATTAAAAAAGAATTAATAACAATAACAAATTCAACAAGCAAACACATGAAGACAGGAGAAAAAGAAAGAGATGAGTAAGCAATGAACGTTGAAGGATTCATCGTACAAAAGTGATTCATAAATAAGAATAGCAATTGACCATTTGGGTGGCAAAAGGAGATATGAAGCATGATAATGATATAACAGCTTAGACACACACATAAACTTGCAAAAAGAACTTAAAAAGAAAGAAGGTTACAAACTACCTTTTTCCAGTCTACCATATCAATAAGCTCCTCATCCATGGTCTCTTTGGCAGCAATCTGTAGGATCCTCTCCCTTTCTGCTTGAGTTGGCCTTTGAAGATGAAATACTCTGTCCATACGACCAGGCCGTTGTAAGGCCTCATCAATTTGCTTGATATTTCTAGTAGTAGCCATCAAAACAACCCCATCTTGTTTCTCAAAACTGCAAAATGTTCAAAGTGCATTAGGAAAAATAAAAAAGATGCTGACCTTTCCCCTTTTGTTAAGAAAGGTTAATGACTTCATATGGTACCGAAATTACATAAACACAATAACCTATGAGGACAAAAAAGAAAATATCAGTTCCAAAAGACAAGGATATATGACCATAAAAGCAGGCAGCTAGACAAACTATTTGAAAGCTTCAAACAGAAGTTGAGAACTTCAGCAACTGGTGGCAACCAGGCCTTCCATAAGGGGAAAAAAAATGCATCTCCTTGCCCAATACTTATAGAAAGGCTCCAAAATTTACATTCAATGACAACTTCCTTCGAACATATAACTAGCCAAGAATGACTTAAAGGCGAAATGTTCAAATTACTAAAGCACTGTCTGACTACTAGAATCCCCAATCAGTTATCAATAGCAAGTAATGAGATAGGGAAACTTGGTATATTACCCATCAAGTTCCACAAGAAGTTGATTGATGAAGGCCTCATGGTCCTGCTTTTTTGTGTGAATAAATTTTCCACGAACACCAGCAAAGAGGTCAAAATCCTCCACAAATATAATTACAGGTGCCTAGAAAAGGGCGTTATATAAATCAGCAAAGATTGGACAGTATATGATTAAAAAATGTATATAATCCTTCCAAGGACAACAAACTCATCAAGAAACCATATAGACACCGCTACTAAAACGTTAGTTTTTAAAAAAAATGAAAAAATAAACATTTTGTTAAGAACCAAAAGTCTATTAGTTATGAAAACTACAGTGGCTATGGATTTTTAATGCTAAAGAGGGTTTCTTTACATCTATAAGATATTAACAGAAAAGTACAAAACTAGAAAACTGAAAAAATAACAGAAGACAAATTCCCAAAAAAAAAAAAAAATCATCTCGAAAACATAATGAAAATGGTTTTGTCATGTCAAACAAGGCCCAGGGATTAACGAGGAGCAAAGAGATACAAAAAATTGCATTGTTTAAGTAGTAGAAAAAATTTTGAATGTAAAGCATGAGCTGCAGACTAAGTTGAACATAATGAAACATTGCCATTAACAGGTTGGACCAAGTTTAGAGGAGAAAGAGATGCAGATCCAAGGGAGATTGGAAACAAATGAACAAACAAAACATCACCATCATCTCACTTCTAAAACTTAGAAGTCTATTCTCGAGAGAGAAAAGGTAAAGAAGAATGCAGAATGGCATTATTCTACCACTTTTGTATCTTCCACCCAAAATGGCATTATTCTACCACTTTTGTATCTTCCACCCACGTTTAATCTGGACAGTTAGACCTAGAATTTGGGCCATATTGTGCTTGCCAATAGAAACTATTGAATTTCTAGCAATTACGCAAAACCTGAAAATCAACAATGAGGATCATAGAGAACTACCAAATCCCTGGCTGTCTGGAAAAGCTCCCTAACATTTGATGCACTTTGGCCAACCCACAGCCCAGCCTCCAATTGTTGTGCTTCAACATTGACAACTGGCACCCTTGCCTCGGCAGCTATGGCTAGTGCAAGAGATGTTTTTCCTGTTCCTCTCTCTCCAACAATAAGAACTCCCTGCAATATAAGAGCAAATTACCCTGACCTTGGCCACACCATATTATTATTCAAGTGCACAGATTAATTTACATGCTCATGTTAACAAGCATCGCCTTCAAAATGCAACTTTTTTATGGTTTAATAATTCAAAACTGTTTCAAATCTCATTATCAACAGAGACAGCTATTAGATTTATGACATGATTCGCAAGAACGTTTTGCCATCTGATTGATACTTTCCCATAAATGCGAGACACTGACCATCCAAGCACAAACAGCTCAGCTAATGACAGTGTCATCAGCACAGCAGCAGAGAGCCATAACAGATTTAGAACATGAGGACCAAAAAGGAATATTACCCAATTTATTGGTTGTAAGAATGTCCTAAAACCAAAAGAACCTGAAAAGCAGGTCTGACCTCCAAAATTATCCTCCTCCCCTTCTCTTCAGAAAGGAGATGGCAACATGTCGTTTGGTAACAAGCCCTGAAGAATTCAAGACTATCATTCTCATTCCAATATTTATTATTCCTCTCCTGTGTGCTCTTCCAATATTAAAACCATAATTTTTTTATTTTTTTCAGTATCAAACCATAATTTCACATCAACAGAAGAGTTAAAAAAAGGTTAAAAAAATGTCCAACCCCAAAACAATACATAAATGAAAGAGGGAAATAAAAATCTATCAGGATATGTGTCATTTTCAAAATAACATACCCGAGGTGCACGGGCACCCATTTCTTGGAATGCACTAGGATTCTGAAGAAACGCAACTACTTCATTGATTTCCTCTCTCATAGACTCAATGCTAGCAAAATCCTTCAAGGGGATAGGAGGATTTTTCACTCTCTGCATGCCAAAACAAACTTAAAAATCATCTCATAGAAAATTCAATGATTGAATACATATATTTTTTTGTGTAAGATTTGAACCTTCATTCCATCAAAAGCAGTCCTTATGGGATCAATGCCAGCCTTTTTCTTACGTTTGATCCTCCTTAACCTATAATTAAAATAGCCTTTCTGCAAGGTAACATATAAACAATTTTAAAACCAGTCAGCTGCACCTCAAATGGTCCAGTGTGTAGAAGATCTATGCCTAAGCAAAGTCACAAGAAAACCTCTACCAGAACACCCTTGCACGATCTTACACTCTTAAAAACTGTAGATATAACAATCAAAACTAGGGAACGGTAAAAAGACAATATTAGAAAAAGGGAAGGGAATAATACCACTCTCTGCAATTTTCTCATGTTTGGATCTTTACGTATGGGTCCATAACCAAGAATTTTTGGAACTTTTCTTCTAAGAAAGCGGAATGCATGAAACAAAATAAATCCATAGATAGCACTTCTAGTGACAAACCAAAGAAACCATTTAAAGTCATCTGTCTTTCTGGACTTGAAATTCATTTCTGCTTCAGACTGCCATTTCAGATACCACGTGGAGGCAACAGTTTGACCTATTTCCTCCGGCCATGCCATCCCCAACTGCATCCTTACCTGTAATCAAGGCAACACATAATATTTTAAAAAACATAAGCGATAAGAGAAATTAGAACTATTTTCTGAAACTTGCATGATTGCACTAACAGAATCATACCGGGTAAGGAATGATAGATTCAATGAGTGGAAACACAATCACCATCATTAAATCATCATTTATATTTCTAATTTTCTGATAAACCCAATCTTTTCCATATGATACAAATTTTGTCTTCCATAACCCAGTTAAGCATTGATGAGCCAGCCTCACTGTCAAGAGAAACTGTTGACGAAAATCCAACTCCGAGAAAGGGATATACATCAATTGAACAGCGGTTGGGATACCACAAGCAAGCATTTTCATGTATAAACCATCAAACCCTCCAAAATTCTCATATAGCATGTCAAATTCCTGAGGTCAAAAGAAGAGGAAAAGGGAAAACTTAAATAAGAAGCATACGAATAACAGCTCATGGAGTCATTGTCATTAGAAAGGTTTTATACTCATGCAACCTTGATGTCAACAAAATATTCCTTATCATCCCCTTTCAGTGCAACATACATCACAGCCCAGTCATGCCTGATTCGAGCATGCTCTACTAGCTTCTTAGACACCGCATAAGGAACAGCCATTGGATCCATTTCCCACCTGCTTCTCTCTTCATTGTACCAAGTCTTTGCTACCACTCTATCTCGATCCAAGAGAATTCGTTCCTGCAATAAACATGCTGTATATAAGAAATAACATGAACCACCAGACACAGCTTTTTGAATAGAACTATGCAAGTTACTTGAAGTTAATCACATTAATCCAACTGATAGCTTTTCTCAATCAATAAAAAATGGACACATGGTAATAGGTGTGTTTTTTTCGATATGTGGAAAATAAATCTTATGATATCTGAAGATTAACTATACACCTTCCACATCGATGACATTCATGATCTGAAGGAAGGATGAAATAATAGAACTTTTATAACAGCAACAGAATCATCCTCCCCATTTTACTTTCTAAAATGGATGCAAAATTCAAAAATATCTCCATAAAAAGGAACTTCCTGTTAAGGAAAATGCTACCTGTCTATGAGCTACATACTGTTTGCCAAACTCAGCATCTTCCATCAACTGTTTTTTTAGGTCTGCTTTAGCTTCTTCACGCCACTTCTTCCAACCATGGTACAGATGTAAACTAATGGCTTTAGGAACAACAATCTCCTTATCTCCAAACATCCACTTCAATTCAACTTCAGGAAATCCTTTCACAACTTCATCCTCAGGAGTCTTTACAACAAAACGCTTTTCACCGCCAAATTTTTTCATTGTTCTTCTTATGCGAGACTCCAGATTCTTCTGCATCTCCCTAGAATCTTTAAGACATTGTTTTATGCGTAAAGCAAAATCCACAGAATCTTGATTAAAGAATGGTCGAAGATCTTCAACCTCCACAACACTAGGCAAAATCATCTGCTCAAAGTGCTTTTTTTGTGCTGTTTCAAGTTCCTCTCGAATTTCAGACCTTGAAAGGTTGGTGATAGAGCTTTTCAGCGGACTGCAACCACAAATCCCAATGCAATAAATAATGAGTTGAATAATTATCTAACAAAGACATTTTCAAAAATGAAAATTAGATCTCAAAGGGAAAATTTCTCTAGGAGAAACTCATGTACTCATCTAAATTACACAATCAGTTAGAAAGACAAAAATTGTCCATATATCCCAGACAGCATCATGACAAAGTATGCCAAAAAGGTGGAAAGTTAAATTGGAAATTATCCACGTCACCAAAGAAAAAATGTTGGCAAGTATCAATATAACATCTCAGAGAGTAAAAGTGGAATTACACATTTAAGAAAAAAACGAATGAAAGCTAGGCACAAAGAAATTCCTTCAACAGGCAATGCAAACTAAAAATAAACTAGAATAAAAACAACATCGCTAAGAGGAAGAAAAGACACATTTTACTAATCAAATAACCGTAGTTAGACTAGGTAATGAGATAACTTAAAGAATTAGAAGTCTAGACCAAAAAATAAAAAAAATGAAGAAGGTGAAAACAATAGAAACTACGCTAACTGATAAACCATGAGAGCAGATATCATTGTAGCCTGCCATAAATATGGATTACAGGACACACCAAAGTTCTATAATGTTACTTGAGCAAAACCAATTCAGATCAAACTCCGATAGACCAAAAACAACATACATAAATATATGTAATAAAAACATAGCAAAGTTTACCTCCGGGAAAGCTCCTTCCTCCTCATTTGGCTGTTGAACCTTTGCACCAACTCCTCAGACTCCCTCTCAATAAAACAAAGCTCCCTTACACGAATACTTAATGCCGTGGTCTCTCTCCTCAGAATCTCATCCTCAATCTCCCCAATTCTCTCCCATATCCCACTATACTCCTCCTCCATTCTCTCCATCTCCTCTTCCAACTTCTCCACTACATCCCTCCCTTTCCATTTCCCTTTTCCCTTCCCTCCTTTCCCACCCACCACATTCTCCTTCTCTTTCCCCACTTTCACGGCCTTATCCACAATCTCCTCAGACCTTTTCTCTAACTCCTCTTTCTCCCTCCTCAATTCCCTTAATTCCCTATACAACCCTCTCATTGACTCCCCTTGCAACTCCTCTTTCTTTACTTTCACAGCTTTTAACACTTCTCCAACTTCCTTAACATCACCATTTCCATTCCTAACCTCTTCTACCTTCCTCAGCAAGGCGGAAACCACCTCCAACAACCTCCTTGTATAATCCGAAAACTTGTGCTCATTTTTCCTCATGCTCGCTTCCTTTTCCTCTTCTTTTCCCCTTATTCTCACTTTTTCTACCACTGCAGCCATCGCCACACATTTAAACTCCCCATTTAGACCGAAATTCGATAACCCAATTGCAACACAGAGCAAAGTAAATGCTAAATTCTTAACTAAACATTGAAACGAAAAATACCCAGATGAAATTTTGGCTTGTTTTTCCCAATTTTCCCTTCTGCGTAGTACCAAATTGTGATGTTTTACAGGTTTGGAAATGTTGGGTGTTCCTTGGAAGGTAAAAGCTTTAAATTTGAGCTTAAAGGAGAGAGTTTTAGTGGGTTTCTTGGTAAATTTATGGGTTTTGATGAGGTGCCTTGTTCTGAAACTGGGAAGGGAGAGTTGAGAGGGGCATGGTGAAGCGAAGATGGAGTCCATTGGGAGAGTGAAGATTGGTGAAGCTAAGGGTGGGTGTTATTGATAAGATGGTGGAAATCTGGTGGTCATTTTGAAATGTTGGAAAACGTTTGAGATTAGTTTTGGAGAGAGAAAAGTTTGAAGCCTGCAACAATGGGTGAGAAGAAGAGAGCTTCAGAGACGGAGGTTTATGGGGGGATTAGGAGTAGGAGATATCGATAAACCAATGCGGTTTTCAGATATGTTCGGTTTGGATTGACCCGGTTTTCTTTAGGACAGTTTACAAAAATCTCCCTACTAATTCTCACAATCACCAAAATCCCCCTATTAAATGCACCCCCAATTTTTATTTTATTTTATTTTTTTAAAATATATAATTTGAAAGCCAAGCTCAATTTTTTTCCTCCTTCCCGTGTGCTAGAAAAAAAAAAAAAAGAATATCAAAAGTTTCCCTCCTCGAGAAATCTGTGTTGGATTTCCGCTTCAATCGCGAATCTTCTCTCGTTTTGGTGAGTCAACTCGTGCTCTTTCATCTCCGATTTCCAGTTCACTAATCTTTTGGGCAGCGGCTCGTCTGAGTTTGAACTTGAAGGAATCGCGTGTTCGTTTTTTCGATGATTTCCAGTCATAGTTCTTTCATTTATATAATTTTTATTATTTTTAGGGTTTGCAAGTGATCTGGCATTATGTTATTATTTTAGGGGTTTAAGGGAGTTTTTGGATAAACATAATAAAATTTTGGAAAGGAGGTTTTTAAGAGGTTTTGTTATTGCTCTTAGAGGTGGAAGTTATATTATAATTATGATATTTGATTTTTTCTTTTTTTGGTTTTATTAGGGAATTGTTTAGTTCAAAATGATAATTAACAGAGTATTACTTAGTTGCACCCACGAGTTTGTGTTTACCTTGTCATTAGTTTTTTGTTGGTTGATTTGTTTTCTATAATTTTCTTATGGTTAGGGATTTTGCACAGCTTAACTCTCTTAGTTTGATGCAATTTTTGAGTTAGAATATTATGAATTGATTCCACAAATGAAAACATAAATGTAGAAGTTTTAGTTCCGATTTCCTGCATCATCCTTTGTTCTCACCAAAGTTAGTGTTTTTTAATGCATTTTTTATCCTAGCATTGATGCCTTAGGTAGAAACCACTTGTCAGTAACTTGGAGGATAGGCTAGAAAAATTAAGGTTTAGAGCCGCAGTAGCTTAATGGATTTTGTATTTCTGTTTAAAATTCTAATAGGAACTAAGGAAGGATGGTTTGGTTGAATGGTGGCAACTGGCAGCATTCATGAGAAATTTTCTATTGATATTCTTGTAAAATTTTATGTGACAGCGTTTCAATTCTTGAACATCTGCCTTTACAACCAGATAAAAGTAACTGAATTATTTGACCAAAAATAGAGGTGCGTAGCTCTGCATTTTTAGTTTTGGTTGACCTGAGCAGTCTCTGAATGCCTATATATATATATCTGTTATTGTGAGGCTGCTTTTCTAATTGGATTTTTAATAGCATCAAAGATATATTCCAAGGAAACTAGAAGTTATGGTGCAACTGATGGTTCCATGCTCTGGACATTTGAAAGATTTTCTCCTTGATTATTGTTTTTAATACGCCATATATGGAAACAGAGAATTGAAATTTGAAGCTCAATTGTCCTATATATTTCAAACTTAGGTACTGCTTTCGAATTTTTACTCATTTTTGGGGTGATCTTTTCTGTTGTTCTTGCTGCTGATGTTAGAGATATTATCCTATTATATATGATAGTTCCTCATGCAACTGGCTTAGGTTAATGGAGGTCAAGAGGAAGTTTTGTTAAGACGGGTAATTTGGACCTGAGAATGTCTTTAAATTATTGGTTGATGCGGGTTCTTATGCCAAGACTGTCTGATTCTCTAGGTTGATTGACCGGTGCCTTGCTTGATTTGCTAATATGTTTAGTTGCCACCTTCATAGGTGCTGCTTTGGAGGGTTATTCTCTTTCTTGATGCAACTTGAATAAAAGATGGAGGAAAAACACAAGGAAGTTGAAGATGTTGACGTAGCCTCTAATGATTCTTTTGTAGTTGATTCAGATGATGATGAGCCATCAACATCTGGACAAGATGATGGATTGCGTTTTGAGGCAAGTTAATTTTGATTTTTTTTTTCATCATGATTACTGTCATCTTTCTGATGGGTCTTAAGACCTTCACCATCATCCTTACTGTTGCTATTTAGATTCTTCTCTATGTTTCAAATGCTTGAATTCTTATCTGCACTTATTCACACTTTTTTTCCATTTAATTCTGCAGGAGCCTTTGACTGAGAAGGAAATAGAAGAGCTCTTATCTGAGTTTTTGGAAGTTGAGAGCAAGGTATCATGTTTCATCAGACAAATTTGACGATTTCTTTTTCAACCAAAAAAAAAAATTGACGTTTTTTTTTTTATTATTATGTTGGGATGTTTTCTTGCACTCGTTTCAGGCTGCAGAGGCTCAAGAAACACTTGAAAAGGAGTCTCTTGCTAAAGTGGAGAGTGACGTGAGAGAGGAGCTCGCACAAACTCTTAAGGGGGATGATGTTAGTAAACTCTCTTGTTTCTATCTTGTTAAAATTCTGTTGCTCTTTCCAATCTCTGATGCTTTTTACTTTGTTCATAGTTGGAGACAGCTGTTGCAGATGAACTGGCTACTTTTATAGAGCAATGGGAAGTTGCGCTAGATGAGCTCGAGACTGAGAGTGCGCAATTGTTGGTCTGCTTCTTTCTACTGTCTTGATAAAAAAAAAATTATTGATTCCTAATACTTATATTATTTATGTGAATAAATATTATTATTCCATAAAATTAATTTTCTGTAGCGAATTAACATTTGAAATTCAGCTCAGTTTTTATCCTTTAAAATTTAAATTGTGCTTTATATGTGAGCCTTGACTTCTTTTCCTCCATTGGAGATGAAAAATGAACTGTTCAATGATGTCTGACTTCACCTTTTTTTTTTTTCTTTAGATGCTACCCTGTTCTCAACTTTCTTTTACTTTGTTTGGAATTAAAAAAAAAAAAAAAAAGCTGTTGACTGATGTTTGGAGCATGGATGGATTTGTCATTCGTTCACTTCTGCCCTTTCCCTCCCGCTCTTTTTGGCTGCCTTGAAAGGGGAAGAAAATGCTCTCAGCCATCCCAAGAAGTCTTGAGTCTATTTGGCTGCAATATTCTCTTTCCGTCTGTTTCTTTCTTGCCATATTTTCTTCCAAATCAAATAGTAGTATCCAATGTAATTAATATTGCAGTTTGATATATCATTATTAACCTTTTTAATCATATGATTATTCTATCAAGGTTTCTAGTTCTTGAGTTGTTTCTTGTTTGAGTATCAATTGCAGTTTCTTATGCTTTCCTTTTCTTTTTTTTTCTTATCTAGAAATTATGTTTATCCTTAACGTTGCTCTTTTGAACAGGAACAACTTGATGGGGCTGGTATTGAATTACCTAGCCTTTATAAGTGGATTGAGAGTCAAGTTCCGAATGGTTGCTTAACTGAAGCTTGGAAAAGACGAGCACACTGGGTAGGATCTCAGGTTTCTAGTGAAACTGTTGAGTCTTTAGCTGAAGCTGAGAAGCATCTTCAAACCCAGAGGCCTGTAAGGAGGTATGATTCTGCCCTAGGATTCTGATTTATTGAGTAGCAATAGACCAGTTGAAAACATTTGAGAGAGTGCTGCTAGTACTATATAATGTAGATAAATATTACACATCTTCATTTGTGACTTTTAATATTTGAATCCTTAATTTATATATTTTTTTATTCGTCTCGATTGTTGAATTATACAGAAAAAAGAGGAGAAAAATCTGTTAGTGCTAGTTAATTAGCTGCTGTTGTGTGAAACTTTGCCTATATATATGTAGTTCATGGTTGATATTTTAGGTGCCAGAGGTACTACTTCTTGGTCTAAGACCTTGACCCAAACGCGGGTTCCTGGTATCCAGGTTGGGTATTATCATGACATGTCTTCTAGAACTAAAAAACCAAGTATTTGTCCTGTAAAATTTCATCCACCACTTACAGGTTTCATAAAAAAAGTGGGTACCCTAGTTCTGCTGTGAAAGGCTTAAGTTGATTTCTATCGATCTATGTCCTTGATTCAGGAAACATGGTAGACTATTGGAGGAGGGTGCTAGTGGATTTCTGCAAAAGAAACTTTCCAATGGTGCTAGCCAGGAGGCAGTAACAGAAAACTCAGACATAAACTGGAGCTCATTCATGAAAATATGTTCTGATGGTTTAACTGAGGATGACACCCGTTTTGGCAGCAAAAACTGGGCTTCTGTCTACTTGGCCAGTACCCCACAACAAGCTGCATTAATGGGACTTAAATTTCCTGGAGTTAATGAGGTGATAAATTTGGCTTTTCCTTAACTTCTTTATATCTATGTATATCAAGCTTTAATCTAGCATCTAAGTTCTTATCCTTTATAATTATGATGTAATATGACACCTGGAAATACATTTTATTGAGTACATGCTGGAGTTGATCTCCGTTTTAGTTAAAATGGTGAAGTTGATGTGAACCCTTTTTTTTGGTTATTCTGCTGGTAATTAGTCCTCAATATGTGAGAGAACTTTCCTTTATTGAAGAGTGCTTCCACGACATCTATTTGTAATTTGTAGTCCATAGTTCCTATCGTGGATATATCTACCGCAAGCATTCTTATTTTTAATTTTCTTCACCTTATCTTACTCTATGCTTTTTTCCCCTCTCTTCTAGAGATTTTTAAAATATTGGATTAAGTGTTCCTAAATGAATAATTGTGACAGTAATAACTAAAGAAGCCACAAGAAAATTGGTCATATTTAAGTACTTGTATCCCGTGACTGAGAAGAAAGAACATTATGAGTAAAAAAGGTGGGCATTATAAAAGTATAGTTGAGCCTGAGGTTGTCAGAGAGCTCTCAAAAACAAAAAAAAGTTGGGGCAAGAGATGATGATTGATAAGGTCAAAAGCTAGGACTAAATCTTTTTAGAAATTGCATTTTGTTATCACCTACTTGGTGTTTCTCAATCTTGAAATTCCTTGTCTTAAGTTATAGTTGAGGAACTAGGAAGTCTAAAGGGAAGCAGACCTTGGACGTCAACCTTAGAATAATTTCTTTCCTAAAGTTACCACATGCAATTTTCCTTTTGTCATTCATATCAGGCTGTGACAGATGCTCAAAAGCTTTTTAAATTCATGCAAGCATTTGGCTGCGTGGTTTGTGCGTGCTTCCCTTGACTCAAAGAGCTGGGTTCAAATCCCTGGTTTTATGGCTTCCTATGTCAACTAAAGATTTGGGTTTAATTTATTAAAGCCTAAACACCTCCAATTCCGTCCTGTACCCTGGTACCACAAAATAATCTAAGTGGCATGCCTTGACCCCTTACCTATTATATCATGCCCTAGGACATTCTTCTTTCCTGGTTTGATATCAAAGAATTTGACAATCAATTTATATCTAGTATTGTTTTCCAGTTATGGATACAATTTCTTTCAAAAGTCTCATATTTCTTTTAATGAAAAGATCTTTCTATGATTTAACTCTTTTTAGTGCTCAATTTTTCTTTTTATGAAAGTTGTTGTAATTTAGTCTGTATAGATTTAGTTGTTCTTTGGATGAAGTTTCTGGTAATCTTTTCTTCGCAGGTGGAGGAGATTGAAGATATTGATGGAAGTTCAGATAATCCGCTGGTTGCAGATGCCATAGAAAATGAGAGAGATCTGATTCTTTCTGAAGAGCAAAAGAAAAATTTTAGAAAGGTTATTCAGTGTTGTTTGATATAATTGTTATTCGGTCCCAGAATTTTTGCTGCATGGAAATGTATGCTTAGTTTCCAACTATATCCATCTGTTGATGTTCGATAGCAGCTCCTCTGCATTGATCACCTTGAGCTGTATCAATCTTTCCAGTAATTTTCTGTCATGTTTTGAATCTAATACATTGAAGTGGTCATCTTTTTTTCAAACTCTAGTTTTTAAATGTTACTTCGTGCTTGACTATCTCTCTCTCGAATTGATTATCTAGTCTTTTTGGGAGATACATCTTGGATAATATTAATCTGGATAGTGACTACTGATAGAATTTGTCAAGGTAATGGGCATTCTATACGGTAATATATAACCGTATGTTGTCTTCTATTATTATAAATTAATGGTTTTTCTG
Source organism: Adansonia rubrostipa (assembly GCA_038381775.1). Lineage (NCBI taxonomy): Eukaryota > Viridiplantae > Streptophyta > Magnoliopsida > Malvales > Malvaceae > Adansonia > Adansonia rubrostipa. Next base: position 15,113,547 of record JBBYHM010000006.1, read on the forward strand.
CTTGTCGTTACCTGTTTGAACAATGTTTTAACTCCTACAGCTCATATGTCCATGCATTAACATTTCAGATGTATTGACAGGTCAAAGAGGAAGATGATGTAAATATTGACCGGAAATTTCATCTGCATTTGAAACGGAGGAGACATAAAAGGAGATCTAAACAGGTTTTCTGGTTAATTACATTCCTAGATCAGTTGAAGAATATTGCTTTAGACCTTTTTTTATGTTTATGGGGAACATATTTTCATTGGCTTAAAAGTAATAAAACTCTTATGCCTTGTGGCTGAGAATTGATGAAATTTAAGTTCCCCTTAATACGGCTACCTTATTAGTTTGACAGCAAATCATATAGAGCTTAATGTTGTAGCACCACATAAGGTTGTTTTACTGCATTAAGTTCGCCTTTTATAGGACAGATCTGATAGACCATGTGACTTTTTGGTGGTGTTGGGCGCAAGAAATTTCATGCGTTGGTTTTTACAGTTATAATAGTAAAAAAAAGTTTCAAGGATTTAGAGGTCAATTAGGGTTTGATCTAACCATTCTTGAAGGAGAAAATAGTGGTTTGAAAGAAAGCAATATGCTGCTGTTTCCTGGTGGCAGGAAAACATAGATTTTCAGTTATACTTAGAAGAAAAATTGGTAAGACTTGGAAGGAAAATTTTGTAGAAGGTTCAGTGGTTTGATAGTACAAGGCAGAGGACTTGCTTGCTTTGGGAGGAAGAAATTAGTTTAAGGGTTGCTGCTATTGTGTTGTCAATAGTTATTTGTGAAGAAAAAAAAGTCAGTTTCATTGTCCTGGATATGAAAAATGTGTAGGTATTTACAGAGACTTTTGGACTAGTCCTTATATTTTAAAGACTATGGCTTCTCACAGGAGACCACCTGAAAGGTACCCTCCTTTCCCAGGAGAAAAAAGGAGCAACAAATAGTCAACTTTATTCCCATTGAAAAGAGCACATAATACTCTAGTAAACTGCTTAACTATAAAATCCAATAGCGCAAAAGAAGAAAGCTTAGTATATTCATCATCTGTGCTAGTTGATCAAATGGAAACAATTTAGCATGTCAAAAGATGTAGATGAACCCCTGCTATCAGATGTTTAATGGTTTTTCCCAATCTTATGATTCATTTTTGAATATGAAATTCTGTGGAATTGATCTGGGTCCTGTTGATTCAATGGACAGAATGTACGAGAGTTTGTGTAGTTACTACTATTCCTCTCTGAATCCTTTCCATAGCTTCAAAAATTCTGGAGTTATTAGCTTTCTTCACTTAGATGGAACTCTTTTTTTTTTTTTTGAGTCAAGTCCATTCTAATTAAATATAATTCCCAAAATTTTTTTAAATAATCTTCTTGTCATCTTAATGTTATTTTCATGCTTCTTGGGCAATTAAGAATAAGGTTGCAATAGATTTTGAGAGCTAAATATTCAAGAAACAGGGTTGTGCAGTGTGCGTTAAGAGCATGTCTTGATCTTTAATTTGAAGCTGACCTTTTTTCTTAGTGACATTAAGACCTTTCCCAGTATCTGAAATTTGTTTTGAGTTCTATGTTAGCGCATATATATGTGTGTGTGTGTGTTTAGGCCAAAAGAAAATGTTATTGATAGCATATACCTATGATCCATTATATACTATGCTTTTTGTGGTGTGACGTAAGGACTATTCTGCAAGATTCTTTAGAATACTGTAACATGCTACCTGCCCATTATATAACATGCTTATTATTTTAATCTTGCCCGTTATGTTTAATCATTACATTTGTTTTAGACTATTGTGCAAGATTCTTTAGGGCCTCAAATGACTAATATAATAGGGTATGTCTATGCATGCAAGGACTTAGACATTCTTACACCTTATTTACCACCAAAACCTGGTCCCTTAGAAGATTTCTCTCTTTTTATCAGGTTATGGAAAGCAAGTTATATCAGTCCCAGCCTTTAGAAGACGATTCTAACTCAATTTCAAACAACGAAAATCAAGAACGTAGGGAATGTGTGCCTAATAATGAGAACAGGGTTGCTTGTCAGATTTTGAGGACTGACGTGCTTGAAAGTTCTGAATCGTGTAAGCTGGAAAGGGCACAGTCTATTACTAATGGTATGTTCTCTGGACATGAGTCAGATATGTCTGGTTCTGGAAAACCTGGAGGGTGCAAGCGTTCAAATGAAGATATGGAGGCTAATGGCAATAATAAGAAGGCCCGGATTGTTACCATAGCTAGTGATGATGAACCTGATATTACGTTGAAGGATGATTTGATTTCCTCCAAATTGAAGGATCAGTTTACTTTACCGGAAAAAATTGGTGATGCTGTTGGGGTTGAATCTATTTCTTCACAATGTCTGACTGAGAAGTTCATTTGTACTGCTTGTCATAAACTGGCTATTGAAGTGCAGCAACATCCGCTCCTTAAAGTAATTATTTGCATGGATTGCAAATGCTTGCTGGAAGAGAAGATGCATATGAAGGTACTGATTGTGCCAACTAATTGCAGTGTTGAAAATATTTTGGGCATACTGTTAAATATTCCCGTGAAAGACCCCACTGCATAATTTGTTTCATTGGGATCCTCTGTTAAAATTATTAGTAAATATGTAAGCTATGACTTTTTCTGTTGTGACAGGACTCTGATTGCTCAGAGTGTTACTGTGGATGGTGCGGACAAAGCAATGACTTATTAAATTGCAAGTCATGCAAAACATTATTTTGTACCAAGTGTATAAGGAGGAATATTGGTGAAGAATGCTTGCCTGAGGTCCAGGCCTCTGGTTGGCAGTGTTGTTGCTGCTTGCCAAGTCTTCTGCAAAAATTAACATCAGAATTAGAGAGAGCCATGGGATCTCAAGACACAATGGTTTCTAGCTCTGATAGTGAGTCAGAGAATTCAGATGATGACATTAGTACTTCCATCAGGTACATGATATTCCTTTGAGATCTGAAAATTTTAGACAATCTGTGGCTCTTTTTCCTTTTCCTCATCTTTTATAGGATTTAAAAAAATTATATGTGCTTATCTTCTCTGAATTTGTATTAAAATAGTATTGTGCAACATCTTACTGGAGTCAAGAATGCTCTCTAAAAATTGTCAGTTTTAGGACGTGAAGGCCGCTTGTTACATAATTTTTCTTGGTCATAAATCTACAAGCTAATCTTTTCAGTACTGATTTGCTTTCCTAGAGTCTGGGAAGACCCAAGATGTTATAATTAATGCTTTATATTCCTTCTTTCTAAACCATGTAGCTCATGCATGTATCATCCATACAACCCACAAATAAATTTCATTGGTTCTTATTTGACAAACTATTGTTCAGGTTTTGTTTTAATGGATTTAGTTTGTGCTGTTTAAGCTTTTTTTTTTTTTCCGCATGTTTAGCAATTTTTGTTTGCTAGACTTCATCCCGTGTCTTTCCTTTTAAGGCTATTCTGCACCATTTTATTTACAATTTGACAGTTAAACTCATGAGGTTGACTCACCCAATGGGCATGATGTAATTATGCACCATTGTCCTATAGCCTCATGCTTTCTATTAGCCATTGATATTGAATGCGGAGGGGTTTCATGTTGAGGATTTGGCAGAGTTCAAATAGAACTATTAGCATTTAACACTACCAAATATGTTAAGGCTTGTTTCTCTGAGTTGATATCCAGTTGTGTTTCTGTAGTAGCTCTAAGAGAAAGCGAAAAAAGAAAATTCGGAGGATTCTTGATGATGCTGAATTAGGAGAAGAGACGAAGAGGAAAATTGCAATAGAAAAGGTATCTTATTTTAAGTTTCTTCTTTTTCAATTGAACTGGTTTCTGGTACTGAATTTTGCATTGTGCTCCCAATTTTGTAGGAACGTCAAGAGCGCTTAAAGTCAATGCAGTTTTCTGCCAAATATAACATGATGAACTCTTCAAGCTGCAACAGGAACTTATTAGATGAAGCTAGCGTAGAGGTGCTTGGTGACGCCATTACTGGTTATATAGTGAATGTTAGGAGGGAGGATGGTGAAGAAGCTGTAAGGATTCCTCCAAGTATATCAGCCAAATTGAAAGTTCATCAGGTTTCTCTTTCCTACTTGTATAAGATATTGATATAAACTTGGAGCTGGTCTTATTGTTTACCTGGGCTATTCATCATTTTCTTTTAGCAGGCTGTCATTGATTTAATTTAATTTGCTTGATTATGTAATGTTCTAGTATAATGTAAATTGTCATCTGGTTGTAGTTACTTCCTTTTTTATATGCTAAGATGTAGCTTTTGACAAGAAATCAAGTTTGACTTCTGACATAGTAAATCTGGTTTTTGTGAGCATTCTCATGAAAATATGTCAGCACTCATGATTGGATCAAGATACGTCAAACCATTCTCATAGCAATTTTTTTTCCCACTGACTGATATTATAAATCTTTATGTTATTTTGAGCATACGGAAATGGGGTTGGGGACCGTATGTTAAGAAATTTCTTTTTTCATTTTCGCCCTTTTTTTGGGTTGGGCTTTTATAAGAGAGTTTGGTTGAAGTTCTTTATTGATGCTGATGTTAGCAAAGCTCAAACAGTGATGAATGTCTTTTTGGTTGATTTGTTGCTGCAGATAGCAGGGATCCGATTTATGTGGGAAAACATTATACAGTCAATCACAAAAGTGAGGTCTGGGGATAAAGGTCTTGGTTGCATTCTAGCTCACACAATGGGCCTTGGTAAAACGTTTCAGGTATATTTACTTCCTCTTTCTTCGTATCTCTCTACTCCCCTCTTTCTGCCCCTTTCTTTTCTTGTGATGTATCCATGCAGGCAGACCTGCAAGTATATTTTCTGCTGTCATAGTTCCAACCTTGTGCTGCTTCCATTGCTAATGATTGATTTCTGTTCCTTGCAGTCCAAGTTTTTGGGTTGTTAGCTTGCCTGACATGTCTAGTTGAACTGCAGGTTATAGCTTTCTTATACACTGCAATGAGAAGTGTTGATTTGGGATTAAAAACTGCACTTATTGTCACTCCTGTAAATGTGCTGCATAACTGGCGGCAGGAGTTCTTCAAGTGGAGACCTTCAGAAGTAAAGCCTCTCCGTGTCTTCATGTTAGAAGATGTGCCAAGGTTCAGTTAAATGTTTTTCTGAAAATATTTTATTTGAAGTTTATCCTATTTTGCCACATACGGTTATTATGTGCGTAAATCATGGCGTACCCAAATTTTATGCATCTGCAAGTGTCAGTGTAAAAGAAAGATTTTGTTTTCTTCAGCTAGAGTACAGTTGATCAGTATAGTGTGGAAAATCCTCCCTTGCAGTTACTCTTGGAAAACTGAAACTTGTTAGAATAAAATAGGACTTGGTGTTTTGAAGTGCTAGAAGCCAAGTTTTTAAAACCTGTGTCACTAGAAGAAGCAAATATGCAGCAAAGATTAGGTCTATCAGTGTCAAGATAGTATGAGGGGGAGTTTTTGCATGTTCTTCTGGATGAGTACTGGATAAAACTCTGGGAAGGGTAGGAGTTATGATGGGAAGCATAAGCGTGGGAGTAATAAATTTACGTTGTCTTAGAAATTATTATGAACTTATGCAATCAAATCTTTAAGTGGAAAAAAAAAAATGAAAGAAAATGAAATCCTTGTGCTGTCATATCAAGATGCCAATTAATTTTTTTGACTTTCTCTTCCATTTTGGGGGAATAGCTAGTGACTTGGGTGAAGGGAAAAAAAAAATGAAATTATCAACTGTCTGATGTGCTTGCTGCAATAATTATTTTTTGTCAGGGAGAGACGGGCAGAATTGCTTGCCAAGTGGAGAGCCAAAGGTGGAGTTTTTTTGATTGGCTATACTGCATTTAGAAACTTGTCTCTTGGGAAGCATGTGAAAGATCGGCACATGGCTAGAGATATTTGTCATGCTTTGCAGGTGATTGTCATTATCTTCAGCTACATGCCTTGAAATTTGTAATGATTGTACTTAATATGGTAAATTTGACTTGTGTGGAGTAGTGATTTGAATTGTATGGTTAACCAAGATTATTATCTGATTAGTTGCTACTTTACTGCCAAAATAGATTTAGATTGCATTTTATCAAAACCATGTGCCATGAGCATTCTTGAATAAGAACTAGTATATGTTTGCTTATGCACTGTGTTGCAATGTGGGGGCTTTGTGGTTGTTGAAGCATTGACTTTGTTCCCAAATTGAAAATGGACACGGAGATTGTATGATTTGAGGCTATTTGACTATAGTATAGGTCAGTGACTAATGATTTGATACATATATATATTCATTTATTTTGCATCACTTCTTGACAAATCTTCTTTCTGTCACATCCATTTTTAAGGTTTTTCTGGCTTTGAATCGAACTTTATTTCCAATTCCAGGATGGGCCTGATATACTAGTTTGTGATGAAGCCCATATTATTAAGAACACCAGGGCTGATACAACACAGGCCTTGAAACAAGTGAAGTGTCAGAGGAGAATTGCCTTAACTGGATCACCACTTCAGAACAATCTCATGGAGTACTACTGTGTGAGCTATTGTTTTTAGCAAATGATCTTCTTTTACTACATGCTATACACAGTTCTCATTGGGTTTCCTTTGGAACAGATGGTTGATTTTGTAAGAGAAGGTTTTCTTGGCAGCAGCCACGAGTTTCGGAACCGGCAAGGCTCTAACTCTTGTATCATCCTCATTCGGCCATGTCTCCTTTTCTTTTTTGTCGTTTTGATGTAAGCTTAGTTTTCTGTGGATGCAGCTTCCAAAATCCAATAGAAAATGGTCAACACACAAATTCAACACACGAAGATGTAAAAATTATGAATCAAAGGTCTCATATACTTTATGAACAATTAAAAGGATTCGTTCAGAGGATGGATATGAGTGTCGTGAAAAAAGACTTGCCTCCTAAAACTGTCTTTGTTATTGCTGTAAAGCTTTCTCCACTGCAGCGGAAGCTATACAAGAGATTCCTTGATGTACATGGTTTTGCAAAAGATAGATCTTCTAATGAAAAAATTAAGAAGAGCTTTTTTGCTGGGTATCAGGCATTGGCTCAGGTATAACCTTATACAGCTTGTTCTTTAAGTTATAAAGATGTTTTATGCATGCATGGCCTCACATTGTCTGCAGTGTTAAGTGAATGTGCCTGCTGCCTTTAAAGTATGGTGGAAACAACTCTCTGATTACTTGGGATCAGCATGTCCAAAATTTTGGTTTGGCTTGTTTGTTTATTAATGATCCAGTCACCAAAAAAAAAACCTTCAAACTTAAGCTCAAGCCACTGAGTTTCCACATTATCCTGCTAGTCTCACCTATAGTTGTTCGAGATTCTTCGTATGCAACATTCTTGAGCATTAATGGATGCATAAGCCATAGCCCCACTTTTCTTTGTTCAAGGATATTGTAGCCTATTACATTTCTGGAATTAATATGTTGGACGAAAAGTTGATTGTTTATTAAATTTTTATGAAATGACATGCGCATCTGAGATTTACTGGATTGCCGAAATTGATCCATGATATTTTATAGAGCTGGACAAACCGTTCTTTCTTAATCTAAAAGGAGGTGCCCTTCAAAATGTTTAGAAAATACGACTCTTCACTTTTTTGGCTACTTTACATGCAGCCTTGTTTGAGTGATGCATATTTCTTCCCCCTTTTTTCAAAACATTTTGATGCCTTATTGCTCAAGTGATAGGAAATGTCATCTACTAAATTAATTTGTTAGGGCATTGTTTGAGTAAGTCAAGGAAAAGAGACTCATTGATTGCTTTCAGCAAATTGTTGACGAATAGATATTTGCGGTTTGAGAGATGAGAATCATGTATAAACCTTAGATATTGTGCGAAGTTCTAGGTTTCATGATGTTTTTAGGGTTTCTTTTTGCTTGCAATTAAATATTTGAGCTTTTCTGGAATCTATGGGTTGAAAATAAAATAGTAGAAGGTTTTATGTGAAAGTTTTTCTTCTATTTATCTTTCTACATTTTTTTTTTTTTAAAAGAAAAAATTATTTTGATGCATGTGGTTTTGACGTAACTATTTCTTTTCCTTAGTAGATATGGAACCATCCTGGGATACTGCAATTGAACAAAGAAGATAGAAGCTATATTAGTCGTGAAGATGCTGCTGAAAACTTCCTTGCAGATGAGAGCTCTAGTGATGAAAATATAGATTATAATGTGGCTGTTGGAGGTATTCACTGGTTCTCTTTGTTATTTCCTGTTCTTAGCATTTTTTTATTTGTGGACATGTTACATTGGCATGCTGAATATGTTAGTTTTAAATTTATGGCTCCACTAGATAAGGTTGATTTTTTTTCCTGAATGCAGTGAACTGATGTTGTTTGTCCTTGGACGTGTATGCTTGTTTATTCTCATGAT
>JBBYHM010000006.1:15129511-15139867 GCA_038381775.1 Adansonia rubrostipa
CTCTCTCTCTCTCTCTCTCTCTCAAAGCAACAAACAAAGACTAGTTGGTTGATCTTGGAAGACAAATGGCGAAGGAAAAGTTTCAACTTGTGCCTTTAAAAGAGAAGAAAGCTTGGGTTTTGAGGGAAAGTTTGATGGATGGTGATGATACGTATGCTTGATATTTTCCCTTTATTTTAATTATTTTTTTGGTTATTTGTTTGGTCTTGGTTTGGGGTTTACTTTGACATATTGGTAGATTTAAACGCAAAATAATAATTAATATATAATATAATAAAAATTTTTATTTTATTTATAAAAATAAAAAAAATTATTATTAAATATTAATAAAATAATATAAATATATAAATATCTTCAAATTTTTATAAATAATAAATAATTAATATATTAAAATTTACCAAATTCAATGCGAATGATAAGGTCTAACGATGGGGTAGTTTGCTTTGTTTCAAATCATTCATCTAGGAAACCTCCCACCTTCTTTTTAAAATTTTCCGATCAAAATATTCCTACCCGCAGCTCAAAGAAATTGTATTCCACGCTCTCTCCTCTTCTTCTTTACCAACTTTCTTTCTTGTTTCATCATGGTCCAAATACATTCCTGGCTCTTTCCTTTGTTTTCTTCATATTGAATCCTCTCCTTATAAAAGATTTTTAATTTTTTTTTACACTCCTATGTCAAACTTTAATGATTATTTATTCTTATCCATAATTCTTCCCTCAATATACCGATTTAGATAATAATTAATTAAATGTATCAAGATTATTTTGATTATTAGAACAAGATATTTAATAAATTTAAAATTTTTATTTTAACAATCATGATTCTTTTTTATCTGTAAGTTACAATTTTTTATACGTAAAAAGAATCAAAAATACTTATATGAAAGTTCATAAAAACTCTATATCTAAAATCTTAATGAATTTAAATATAAATTACACGATGATTATTTTAAAGTTTTTTATCAAAAAAATTAAAAGGATTAAAGACGAAAAGAAAATATAATTAGATGCATATGAAATAAATCACTTTGGATTTTTTTTATTTCTTCCTTTTTTATTTGTTTTGAAAATTAAATTTAAAATTTTTCAAATTTTCAAAAGTATATATAAATATATTGAGTCCATTGTCAAATATAAGAAATGCATGCATGAATTTAAAGGTTGAAATTCTTTAAAAAAAATGACCTTAAAAGGAATTTTAATCTTTACTATTACCTTCATTCAACCTATTTCTTTTTCTTTATTATGGCATATCATAGTCCAAAGAGAAAAAAAAAACGTGAAAAATGTGAGATTTTGAAATTGATTGAACAATTTGACACGTTTTTAAATTGAAGCAAGAAAATTTGGGTAAAAAAATGTTTTTTTTTTTTTTTCTATTTAACATCCTTTTTCCTTTGATGTGCTAAGAATTTCATTAGATAGAAAAAAATATCATGAAAATAGATTTAGCATTTTTTTTTACTTAATAATAAAATTAAATGTAGATCTCACGCGCCTCAGCACGTAGAGGTTTTGGTTGATCTTTTTTGGAAGTACTTAAAGAGTGCCGTTAGCCAAAGCTCTCCCTGAAAGAGCAAAAACAAACATTGTATTTTGAATCATATGGAACGCCAATTCTGACTAGTACTTTTTCTAAAAATAAATAAATAAATAATTTTATTTTAGTTTTAAAAATATATCTTTTATTAAAAATTCAGTATCTTTTATTAAAAGGTTGAACGGAATCAATTTATTTAATCCATTAAACTAAAATTAATTCAGATATAATTTTATATAATATATTAATTTAATAAAATTTTAAATAATATAAAATTAATTTAATTAGTAAAAAATAAGTAAAAATAAGATAAGATATATAAAAAATTAATTTTATTTTTATTTAAAATTTTATTTATAATTAATGAGATTTAAAATTTTATCTTACTAATTAATAATAAAAATTACATCATTAAATCAAATATGTATTTTTTTATTAATTAAAAAAATTTAATATCTATTTAACAGTAAAACTATTTTTTAAATATTAAAAAATTTTAATCAAATTGATCGGCTTAACTATTTAAATTAAAAAATTAAAAATTTGACTAATTTAATTTTTGATCTAATTTTATCTTGGCTTTTATAGTTATATTTCGTTGCAAAATATATATATGATTTTTGTTAAAAGAAAAAAAGATGGGCCACCGAAATTTATTTAAATATTTTTTAATTTCTCCCCTTTACTGCCCTTTTTATAGAATGAATTAGTTAATTATTTAGAGCAAATTAGTCATTTTCTTTTCTTTTTTAAATTTATCCACAGTTCATATGTTCAGTGGATGATGTAATCCTATATTTTAGTGCGTCCCATGTTCTCTTTAAAAAATCATTATTATTAATATATGTTAATAAATCGAGTCATCACATAAAATAATTTAAAATTTTTATATAGATCTTAATTAATTTGGTTAATAAATTTAAATTATTATAAAAAAACCCTCAAGATGCTTTATGGAATAAGATAGATGCTTTGGATCTTTTCTTATATGCTCTTATCCTTGTCATGTTCCAATCAAATTGGATCCCAATCCAATACACTTCTCTCACACCAATTTTGGGGGTTGCTTTTCATTCAGTATTGGATCCATGAATCTTTCCTCACAAATTAATTGCCTGACCTAATCCTTTCATTTCATGAGTCACCCAAAATTTCCTTATCAAAATAATGGCTTTTCTTTTGCATGTGGGGTCAGTTCAAAAAATAAATCATTTTAGCCGCCCATTTAGAATTCCAGGTTCAATCTCTCTTGAATAATTTCATGTCAAGACAATACAAGTTGAACAGAAAATTAATATAGAAGCAGCCGTTTTGGAGTTATATAACTTGGAAGAATGGAAAACGTGGATTGGTATCTAGAAATTAAAGTGTAAGAAAATGAAGGGAATATAAAAAGAAAGAGAGTGTCCAAAGCATCAAGAAACAAGAACCAAGTATTTGGGAGAAATATATAAATTGTTGGTTTTGTTTGGTTTTACTATGTGTACCAAACCAAATGTTAATTTGGAGAATTAAGAGACTTAAACGTTATTTTTTTAATTAAATCAAGCATCAATTATCAATTAAAATGTTTAGGTGCGACTTTTATTATATTTGAGGTAGTTTTAGTTCTGTTATTTAAAATTTTTTTAAAAGTATTTATGTTCGATAATTATATTTAACTTATATTCAGATATGGATATACGATATAATCCATAGATCTTTTAAATATATAAAAAACTTTTAAAAATTAAAATATACTTATATCTAATACATATTTATATATAATACTCGATTCTGAATTTAAACAACATTAGCTTTTAGTTTATTGTTAAATTATGAAGTTAGGGTTATTTGTGAATGATACAACATTATTATGGCTTGATTAATTAACTCTTCCATTTTTGGCTAAGGTTATGCTTATTCTATATGAATATTAATGTTCAACGCTTAAATAAATTTTTTTTTTCTTGATTATAAAATAGTAAGGACACTTGTGCACGGTATGATTGTTCAATTAATTCAAGATATCTTTGTGGAATTGATTTGTATAAATTACGCATATTTATCCTTTTGAATGTTTGAAAATTGGAAAGCATGTTGAACATACGTTTGGCCCTTTACACTTGTTTTTGTTGGTTTATTTGAAAGTAATTATAACGGAAAAGTTTGGACGGAAGGGAGTTTCTGATTGAATTTCCAAAAGGGTCCATAATATTCAAAAGCATGGGCCTAGATCCTGACCACCATAGAAGTTCTTAAGGGCCTTGCAAGGCCCAAGTATATTTGGGCATAGAAAAGGCTTTTGTTTACCTTTCTTTTTAAAGGCTAATAAAGTTGTCAGTAGACTTTATAGTGGATGTATTTATTTGGTTTTAGCATTATTTTTTATTATATTTAAGGTATTATGAATTTATATTAATTTTAATACGTTAATAATTTATATTATTCAAATGTTAATATATTTTTATATATTTCACTTTTATGCTTTTTTGTATTATATTATTTTTTATTTTTTTTATTATGTTTATAGAATGAGATTGTATTGTATAACATTGTCAATTCGATTTTCCTTCACTAATATGTTCAACGTATCATTATTTCTAGCCCAACAATGAACATAATTAAAGCAAAATTAGAAATAAAATCGTATTAATCATATAACCAATCCTCTGTCTATCGACACAACATTATACAACATTAGACCAGTTGTTCTAGAGAATGAAAATCATTTAAAATTAGAAACATCACCAAAGAAAGAAAAAAAAAAAACTCAAATTCAATATAAGATTGTCTAGATTTTTTTCCTTTTTGTTATTGGTTCTCTTTGTCCATGATGTAAGCCCATCAAACTTGAGGTATTTCTCTCTTGTCTCATAAATTTCACCTTTCATTTTTCATCAATATTTGAATTTGAAACATAAGAATTATAAGACCAAAAATAAAATTAAAAAAAAAAAACTAAGTTTTTTAGTTGAAATATAATGAATTAACTACTTACAACACTCTATATTTTTCGTCTAGAGATTAAAAATCTCTTCCTCTTCTCATATTATATGTATAGAGTTTAATTTAAAAAAATAAATAAAGAATGAAACAAGGAAAAAAATAGAATTAAAAAGTAAGATATAGTTTTCTGATGCACAAAATACTTTCTTAATGAACAAATATAGTTATCATTTATGGTCAATTATAACTTTTCATAATTTATATTTTAATTTATAAAGTTATCTAGAATTATTTGTTACCTCGATCAAGTGCTTATTCAACGAAAAAAAAAAAAACATTACGTTAAATAATAAAAAATTCCTAAATTTTAGTATAAATCTTTATACTTTTATCATGCACAAACAAACCTATAATTTTTTATTTGTACTAAAATAAATCTGTACTTTTTAATTTATATTTAAATAAATTTTTAACTTTTAATTTATACAAGTGTGAAGACCCGCATATGCCGCGAGCAAATTTTTTTTAAATTTTTATATATTTTAAAATTATTAAAAATATATATATTAGTTTAAAGTCCAAATAATTTGAGTAATCAAATAGAAGAATAATGATGCAATTTGAAGCTCAAGTTTTTTTCAAGCCTTAGATCAATCAAAGGAGGTTGATAGAGTGTTGCGTGTCACACTTTAGTCTTCCTTTCCTCCTTTTATTATTATTTTTTTAAAATTTTGGGTTAGATCATTCATGTTTTAAAAATTTTGAATCATCTTTAAATTTAGGTCATTTAATTTCGAATCAATTCAGTTTTGGATAATTTTAAGTTTGAGTTATTTTCGATTCACATTATTTTTTAAGTTTGGATTAATCGGGTTTAACGCTCGAATTAATCAAATTTGAGCTATTCTTGATTTAGGTCATTTTAGGTTAGGCTCAATTTAGTTCACCACCTAGGTCAATTGGTTTCGGGTTAATCTTGGACTTATTGAGTTTGATCATTTTGGGTTCTGGTATTACTGCTTAATTGTTTGATCAATTTGAGTTTGTCTTTAAGATCATTTTGAGTTGGAGCTCGGGTTGACCAGCATTGAGTTATTGATTTATTCAAGTCAAATCTAGTTGGTTAAATTTGGATCCGAGCGAATTGATCAAAATTTTCAAATTTGACTCAAAATTTATAGACCTAATTTAAAAAGTTCAAAAAGAAAAAGAAAAAAGAGTAAGTACATTCCATTTTATACATTGATTGAAAATTAAAATATAAAGTTAAGAATTTTGAAAAGAGATAAACTAGTCTGGCAGTCAACAGACCTACTTTTCTTCTATACAAATTGAAGTTTATTTATGGATAAGTCGGATTGATTTTGAGTTAGGTTAATTAAAGTTAGATTATTTTAAATTTTATAATTTTTGGATCATTTTTTAAGTTTAGGTTATTTCAGTTTTGGGTCAATTTAAGTTTAGGCCACCTCAGTCTTAGGTCATCTTGGGTTTAAGTTATTTCAGGTTCAGGTCAATCGAGTTTGATATTCGAATTAATCATGTTCGAGCTATTTTGCGTTGAAGCCATTTCAGGTTTGGATTAAACTAGTTTAAACCTTGGGTTAATTAATTCTAGGTCTATTAGGTTTAACATTCAGATTTATCGAGTTTGGTCATTTTGGTCATTGAAAGCTAATTGTTTGAATCAATTCAGATTTGAGTCATTTTTTATTTAAGTTATCACAGGTTCAAGCTATTTCGAATTTAAATTATTATTTGGATTTGAGTTGGTAGGCTTTTAGACTATTTAACTTATTTTAATTAAATCGAGTTGAATCAAATTTTAATTCAGATATATTTATTAATTTTTTTAGTTAGAGTTAAAATTGACATATCTAATTTAAAATTTTTTTATTGATTGATAAAAAAAATTGAAAAGACATAAAACCATGTCTAGCACCAATCCCATTTTATTTTTTTAATGCAAATTAAATTTTGTTATTATTTTTAATAAAAAATAAAAGCAAGGGTGCAAGACCATGGCTGGCAAAACTAGGAGAGCGAAGGGAGGGGAAAAAAAAAGGTAACGTTGACACGTGGACAACCTCCCAAGCCAGCAAAACTTTCAAAATTTATTTGCAGGACATACTTAAACAGATCTTAACATAAATTAATTTTTTTATTTAAAATAAAATTTTTTTTTAACTCGAAATAAAAAATAATAATTTATTTAGGTATAATAAAACCATATAAACTTACTTAAAAAATTGAGATAATTAAAAGTTTTTTTCAATATTTTAGCCAAAATATTTTAAATAACTTTTCTAATCTAAATAAATATTTTAAATAAATATTTATTTTGGTGCATGAAAAGTTAGGGAGGATGGCAATATCTTTTATTTAGAACAATGAAAAATACAAACTAAAATAAATATTAGCAAAAAGATTAGAGAAGCAAACAAACAAACATACACTACAAATATACTAACTTACCACAACCATGAGGAAAACTACAATAAAGTAAAAAAAAGAAAAAAGGTCAAAAAGAAAAAAGAAAAGAAAAGCCCTGCACAACTCTTATTAACTAGCAATTATACTATAACTATAAAACCTAAGGAAAACCAACAACTTCAAAATTAACAATGGCCAAAATGAAGGCCTTATTTTTCTCACTACTACCCTTTTGCATTTTACATTGATTCATCACTTTTAGTTTTCTTCATTCTCCCATTGAACTCTTCGTTTTCCGCTGGTTTTTGCTGATCGTGGTTCAATAGAGGAGGAGGTCGTGGCGGATGAAAACGAAAAAAATTAGCCTCTTCGTTTTCGATAAACGTTATGCTAATTTTCTTGGTAACCTCTTTGCGATGAAAATTCCTATGACAACCACACGCTTCACAGTCAAGATCAACGATGCGTCTCGTTTCCGACGACGACAACGACCTTTCTTTCGGAGCAAATTCTCCGCAACCATCGACGATGTTGAGACCAAGCTGAGGTGCATGGTTACGCTTGCACTCTTTGTACTTAACATTGACTGTTTTCGTTTTCCGGGCTATGATCTCAAAGGGAGGCTTGAAGGGCTTTCGTTCTAAGAAATGGTTAGCCATGTGATACAAGGGAATAAAAGAGAAAATAGAGAGAAAACTTTGGCGGTTTAGGCTATAGTATGGGTTTGGTTTTGTGTAAATGTTTAGGAAGCAAGGGTTTTGCTTTATAGTTTGCAAGCTTCTACCGGTTTCATTGTCTCTATTAGTTGCATGGCTGACACAGAAGACAACTGTGACGATTATGCATTAAGAAGTGAGCGTTAGAAAATGCATGTGTCACAAAATCTTAAAGATTCTTTTACCTTCTCATAATTCCGTTCCTTTTCTTTTTCAAAATTTTGAGAATTTTCTTTCTCATTTTTGCAAAATGATTGAAGCTACTATAATGGGTTGTGTTTATTTTGAGAGAAGAGAGGAAAATAAAGGAAATTATATAATAATATAAGTGATTTTCAGTACAATCTAAATATTGATTACAATTTTTGGGTTTCAAAAGCAATTATAACCAAGTTATTCAGAGCATCTCTAGGTCGGTTTAATTAATTTATATAATTATTTTTAAAAAATAATTTTTAATAAATTTAAAATTTAAATTTTAATATTTATAGCATTTTTTTATTCCAAACTTTATTCTCCTTGAACTTCAAAAATGAAGACTAGCTTTTATTGATGATGATGCTAGCAAATATATTTGCAAAATTGTTTATATAAGATATATCTAGCTCATTAGTCAATTTCATACCTCTTTTAAGTTCCTGTACCTAAGAAATGAGATTATAAGTGAATCGAAGAGAAAAATAGATCCTTTCTCTCCCCACTGTTATCTAAATAAAGACTTTTTTTTTTCAAAATTAGATTGTAATGTTATATTATTGGATTGATTGAATTTAGATAAACAAAATGATTATTAATACTCAATCAGATTCATGATCACTCTATTTAAGATGGGATACATGCAAATATATTTAAATTTCAAATCTATTCCTAAAACCATAGCATGAATGAATATATATATATATATATATAGTATTAATTGACAAGGCAATACAATTGTAATAATTTACGTAAAGGAAATTTGAACTTAAATCAAATCCGTTAGCAAATGACTCAAAAAGAGGAAATTTTATAGGAATTAGTTTGAGAGATGAACTAACTAAATATCAGCCTAAAAATCTCCATTGACCAGAAACTGCACCACTTAAATTTACGGCTAACTTTTTCAAAATCACAAAGGAAAAGAACTACATGTGTTTTTTACTTTTTCTTTTATTTTTTGGCTAAAATAGAATTTTACATGATTAATTAAGTCATTCTTTTCACTTAATTCACACATATAAATGTTGAGTTTTGAACTCAAATATTTAAGATTCACTTTTTAAGAATGATTATGTAAAACAATAGAGGTTAAGCTCAAGTTTAAAAACTATTATGTATATAATGTTTAATTCTTGTTATTTTATTTTTTTAATTAAAATTTTCGAAAACCCAATTCTTTAAAGAAAACATATATGCACTTACTATTAAAACAATGCATAAAATAATTGGATATAATTCATTACTTGCCAAAATAATCAAATTAAAAATGAAGGATTTAGTTTCATTAGAAGTCTGGAAAAAAAAATGCAAATACAATACAATTAGTAGTTTTCAAGAAAAAAATAAAAGTCCTTTGATCTTGTGCAACTATCTCATATTTGCAAGAAGAAAAAAAAGCTTTGATTTCTTGTTGTTCCATCCCCCAATTGAATCTTTGAAAAAGATTCAAATAAGAGATTGGCTATAATTATCATCCACAGAGCTTAAATGACAAATTTTATTGCTGCCATTGCCAATGCCATGTTTCGGTTCACTTCCGCCACAAGTAATGGAAATTTCAACTCCGAAAACGTTGCCAAAACATGAGAACAACTTCGGACCGTCACTTTTGTTTTCCCTTGAAGATCTCCTCCCTTTGCTCAATTTCGACCTCGATGATTTCCGTGTTCCAGCGGCCAGGGGTGGAATTTTCGACCCCCACCTCTCTATCTTCATGTCTAGGTCTTCTTCTCGTTCTTTCATCGTCCATTCCCTTATTTTTAATGTGTCTTTTGTTTGAACTTGATGGCTGACCGGTGGTTTATACAACCCTTTTGCAATGGCTGCGGCTACAATGGAAGCTGAAGGCCCCACGTCCGTGCTACAAAGAGAGCTACCATTCACCATGCTACCATTGCCTTTAACCTCGGATTCATTGGAACCTGAACCACCATTGACAATCGAAACCTTTTCATGCCTTTTATCCGAATTATCTTCCATTGTCAACTCGGTTCTGTCGCTTTGTGAACGGATTATTTTAGCATTTGCATTTAAGTGGCCATTTTGTGATTCCTTGTTCTTTGTTTGTAGTTTAGGTTCTTCTAGCAGAGGCATGCTACGCATGGTACTATCAACGAGGGCAACCTCCATGTTGAGAATCCCTTGGGGGCGGCCAGAGGGACGGCGGATTTGAAGCGTGACGGCTCGCGGGGCCGAGTTGTTGACCTTGGCGTCGGTTACGGACTGCAAATGAAAAATATCATTGACGTGAACGTTAACATATCCAATCAAGGCATCTTTAGCCCATGCAGCCGCGTAAATCTCAACAACAATCTTGGCGTCCTCGGAGTTAAGAAACTTGTCATCTACTCGGAACATGAACTTGTCGTTCCACGTTGGATCGGTCCCGCCTGATTGGTCTATCCCGGTGGCGAGCTTCCGGTCCTGTTGCATCCAAACAACCGCGTAGGTCTTCATGTTTTTGGAGACCTCAACCAGGTCTTCAGCGGAAACGAGGTTGACCTCTAGAATCCTGGAATGACTGGGGAGAGGAGCCAT
>JBBYHM010000006.1:15139967-15169963 GCA_038381775.1 Adansonia rubrostipa
AAACTTTTAAATTTTTTATTCAAATTAAGGTTAGATTAAGTTTAAATAGATTTAAAAATTTATTTTATTATTTATTAAATTATTAGTAAAATATTATTTTATATTAATATTTATATATATTATAATTAAATATATATAAAAATATTATTTTTATCATTAAATAATAATTTAAACTTTTTCAAATTCATAAAAATCTTATTAACGCTATTGCCTACTAACGGTTAAAATTAGGAAGACCATATATTATTTTTTAATTCATTTAAAGTTGATTAAATTATATAATATACGAATGCTCTTACTTTCTTTTTAAATTTAAGTATTATTATTTGAATTTTAATCTGAATTAAAAATATTATATGTTAAATATTTAAGTCCATTAAGTCAATATTTTTGGTCAAGATAAAAAAATATAAAATCAAATAAAAATTTAATTTCACTCGGAATTAAAAATAAACAATTTCTAACCCAAAAAATAATGATTTGGATGATAAAAATCTATTTATAAAAATAAAAAAAAAAACCGTGGATAATAAGAAAAAACCAACTTAATTCATTTGCAAAAGTTAAACTAATTAGGACAACACTTTCATATAAATAATGCAATCTAGATCAAAATCAAATTTGCTTAAAATATTGAATATCTAATAGTTAGTATCCAAGTTTGACGTAGATAATAAATCTTTTTTATGAATCTGATAATTATTTAATTATAAAATATTTAAATTCAAACAAATAGTACCAAATACTCTTTTGTTACCACTCATCATTATCTCTAATTCAATATATTTTTATATAAATAAAATTATATTTTTTGAATGATCATATTCTACTTAAGAATACGATTTATAATTTTGAGAATTCAGAGTTGAGACTAAGATAGCATAAATTCACATATAAAAAACATATTTGCAATTTTGCATGTCCCCCCCCCCCCCTCCCCAAAAAAAAAAGAAGATTTTGTATAATTTTCTTAACTTTCCCAAAATGAACCCCATAATAATTGCAAGTATCCTTTAAATGGTCAGTTCACTTGGCAGAAAGCATGTTGCTTTCAATTCGATTTTTGGGTAAGGTTCATTTTAACATTTTATTCTTTTAAGTAAATATTTAACAATTTCAATAGTATAAAATACAAAGAAGTGATAAAATTCAAATATTGAATACCATATAATTATTATAGAATATATATATTATAAGTTGAACTTAAAAATAAAATTTTAATTTTGATTATAAATTCGTTGTAATTTTTTTTAAATGTTATATGATAATGATATATATCTAATTTTTTAATTATTTAAATATATTTTAAAAATATCTTACTTTATTAATTTCATTCACAAATTTTTCTCTTTAATAGATTTTACCCACAATTTATAAATTTTTTCTTCAATAATCATAGATATTTTTTTTGTTTTATTATTTTGTATCGCAATTTGCTCGATAAATTAAATAATGATAGTTCAAATCATTAATTTGCTTGCCAACTTCCATCCCTTCACAAGGCACTATTGCTGACTAGTAAGGACTGACACCAGTTGTTTTCTTCTCAAAATAGTGAAAAGACTGTGCGAGACTGAGATCAGTTTTTGGTTTAACTTCAACTCCTCAACAAGATATCATCTCAGGTTCTTTCCAATGATCTTTTTATTTTTATTTTTATGTTCTTTTACTTGTTTTCACTTTTGCAGCTCTTATCAGATTTTCTTTTTTCTTCAATCATTTTCCCCCATTCTTTGAGTCTTTACTGTTGATGGAATGCTTTGTATGGTTATTTCCAACTGTCTTTATAAATTTATATCTCCTTTTTTTGGAAACTTGTAGCGTTAAGGTAGATTACAAGCTATATGCTATGATCTCGGGGTTTTTCGTTTGAGAAAAATTGTTCTCATTCTTTCTTGGAAGATTGAAAAATTATAAACCCTCTAAGTCGATTGTCTATATAACATACTGTAAGCTCTATATATATATTTTTTAATGTTTTCAATGTCGAATTTGTTAAGTTTATACCATCTTTGGGGTAGGGTTTTTGTTTAGAGGATTTGGTTTTGTTTTTGAACTCTCTGTTTCAAATTTGTGGCAGACTTAACAAGGGAAGCAGCTTGAATTGAGAAGATCTCCGAAAAATTAAGCATTCGATTTGGAGGTGGCCTTGAAATCGCATTTGCAGTTGAAAACTCGTTATAAAACTCGTTATATACTGATACACCATATTTTAGAAAATCGATTCATTTATGATTGCAATCATCTCCAAAATCCGGTATCCCTAAATTTTTTATAATAAAGAAACAATTTTTACTAGAATTTGGGACACCTGATTAAAAAATAATTCTTTTATAAAATATGGGTCACTTTTTAGAAAAAAATAAAAAGTAGTTCTTTTTATATGAGTAGCTTTTGGAGAAAAGTGGTAGTTTTTTAAAAGGTTATTAACATTTTTTTCAAAAAAAAAAAATTCATAATGCAGAAATTGTATTATATTCACGCCTCTTATTTCATTTTTTGCATCACGAATTTAATTAATATTTTTTTATAAATTTAATAATTAAATTAATATTATAAGTGATACTAAATTTAATCATTTTTTTTATAATAATAATAATAATAATAATAATAATAATAATATAGATATATACGATTTAGTAGCTAAGAATAGTTTAACTTGTCTAATCAACATATTAAACTTTAAATTATTAATATTTAAATATATCTCAGATATAAATATTTTAAAAATATAAGAAGTCCGATAACATAGAAAGAGAGTTGTCTAGTAGCAGCACCATGACGTTTTTGATTTATAGGATGTCACTATATGGTTTTTGTCCTCAGAGGTTCATTTGCCTTGCTCTGTTCTCACTCTCCTTTTAGTTCATTGATTGATTATGGTTTACTATTTACCTCATCTATTATGCAGGTTATGGTGAGAAAAATTATTTTTTTCCAATTAAAAAAGTCTGGCACTCTATGTAATTCGAAAAGACCATTTTTTTTTTTTTTTTAATAATTGAATGCTTGCCAAGGATTGAACTCGGGTTTTTGAAACTAATAGTCCGGTACTCTGCCGACGAACCACAAGGCTGTCGGCAATTTCAAAAGATGATTGAAGAATCTGTAACTTAAATTGTTTTTAAAACGTTTAACTCTTTTATTTCTCAGTTTTTCTGTTGATTATATGAAGATTCTACTCTTTGTTTTTTTCTTTAGGTGTCAGAAATGGCATTGAAAGCATCAAAAAAGCATGTGAAAGAGATATTGGAAATCTTTAAAAAAGGCACATCGGAAGTTGTTCTTACCGGGGATGCCAGAACAGGAAAAACATGGATGGCAAGAGCAGTAAGCGAGTCTGCTGTCAGAGAAGGCTGCTGCTATCGGACTCTTTGGTTATCTCTGGACCAGAATTACAACGAGAAGTCTCTTTATGAGACCATTGCGCGTCAGTTATATTTACTCACCATTGAAGAGGATTGGGAAGATGGTGCTGATAAAGAGAAAAAGGACGAGAATGTGGAGAACCTGAAGCAGAATATAAGAGCAAAGCTTGACGAGGAGGCTGAAGAGAAAAAGTTTCTTCTGCTAGTTTTAGATAATGAACGAGAGAAGATGACTGAAGATGATATCCGGAACAAGTTAGGCTTGGATGCTGTTCTTAACAAGACACCTGGAGATACCTTCAAGGTTCTAGTCACAACAAAAAAGAGTGAAGGCGGTCCAATTACCAGGGAGTCGAAGAATGTTGAACCCCTTTGCGGAGAGGAAGCATCAAGTTTACTAAAAGAAAGTGTTAAAGACAAAGTTTCAGATTTTCAAGGTTACAACGAATTATCTGAGGCCATTAAAAGAAGGAGCAATGTTTTACCTGATGAAATCATGGTGTTAGCTGGGGCATTAAATTACTTTGCCAAAGATAACATACGGGATTCAGAACTGAGTCGTGCTCTAGAACTTGCTTTAGATGCAGCTGCTAATATTCAAGCTCCACTTGTTCGATATGCATATGACATGTTGCCAAACGATTGCATGATTGACTGCTTTTGGCATTGCTGGCACTTCTTTGGTAAACACAAGGGTATTAACTACAATGAGTTAATCACTCATTGGATAATGGAAGGCTATCTTGATCGTGCTAATCGTATGGAGAAGGCTTACAGGATGGGACATCATATCTTGATGGAGCTTATTGATCGTGGCATGCTGAGAATGCAAGAGGACAATATGATCGCTGCAGAAGCAGCAATTCTTACCATGAATGACCCTTACTGTCGTGGATTTTCTAGGTCAGCCAATCTAGGACTAGCTAACAGTCTTGAGGAGAAGGAGCGAAAAGTTTTTGAAAGGATCGCACCTAGTGACAGCATGATTAGAACACTGACCGGTTATATGAAAGAGGAAACATTAATAATTGATGGAAGTCATCTATGCAGGGAACTCCCGGAAAAATTCTTTCGGGCAAGGCAGAACCTCAAAGTTCTTGCCATTTTTAATCCGAGGCTCAGAACTTTCCCCTTCTCCAATTCAAAAATGGAGAAGTTGCTCGTGCTTGTGCTCAGAGGCTCTTATCTACTGGAGGACTGCAGTCATATTGCCAGACTCAAAGCATTAACTGTTCTTGAGATATCTGAGGCTACTTATTTGGAGGAAATCCCAGATGGGCTCTTTAATGGAGTGCCTCTACTTCGAAGTCTTAATTTATCTTCTCTTGGAATTAAAGTGTTGCCTTCCAGCATCTCCAAACTGACTGAACTCTGCAGATTAATTCTCAGACAGTGTTCTAGCTTGAAAGAGCTGCCAAAACTAGAAAAGCTTGTAAAGCTCGAGGTAATCGATCTTTCTGAATGTACATCCTTGACAAAGATCCATGATAAATGCTTTAAGTCCCAGTTAAAACTTAAAGTGCTTGATTTTTCTGGAACAAAAATTGAGAAGTTACCAATCGTGAAGTTTCTTAAAGATCTAACACGACTCTCACTCAGAGGATGCACGTGTTTAGCTTTTCTGCGCAGTCTGAAAGGGTTATCCAGCCTCAAAATTGTTGATTTATCAGGTGCTGTTAAGATAGAGGAAATAAATGATGATTGCTTTGAGAATACAGACAATCTTAGAGTCCTTGATCTGTCATATACCAAGATTCAATGTTTGCCTTCCAGCATCAGCAACCTCTGCGATCTCAAACTTAAAGGTTGTTCTAGTCTTGAGAATCTCCCAAGCACAAAAGCCCTTGTAGACCTCGAGTCTCTTGATCTTTCTGAAGCCACCGGTCTGACAAATATTCAAGATGAGTCATTTGAACATTTGGAGCATCTTTGCTATCTTAACCTCTCAAATACTAAAGTTGCAGCCCTCCCTTCTCTTTGCAGCCTTGGCAATCTTCGCAAGCTTTTGCTGAAGGATTGTTCATTGTTACAAAGTCTGCCTGCAATGAAAGGACTTATTAGGCTTGAGGTATTTGACCTCTCTGGCTGTAAATCTCTCTCAGAACTGAGAGGTGACGCTTTCAATGACATGTCTCGGCTCCAGGAACTAAATCTCTCTGAAACTCAAATTAAAATATTACCATCATTTTGCAATCCTAGAAACCTTCATTACCTTGTTCTACGAGACTGCAGCAAACTGGAAAATCTTCCAGATTTAAAATCGTTATCAGAACTTGAAGTGATTGACCTAAGTGGTACAAACTCTTTGAATGAAATCAAGGCTGAATCCTTGAATCATAT
The DNA here is from genome assembly GCA_038381775.1 of Adansonia rubrostipa. Classification (NCBI taxonomy): domain Eukaryota; kingdom Viridiplantae; phylum Streptophyta; class Magnoliopsida; order Malvales; family Malvaceae; genus Adansonia; species Adansonia rubrostipa. The sequence goes on from JBBYHM010000006.1 coordinate 15,145,676, forward strand.
GTCTCGGCTTCGAACGTTGAAGTTATGTAAACTTGCATTCGAAGAATTTTCATCCATTTCCAGCCTCACCAACCTCCACAAGCTTTCGCTGAATGATTGTTCCAGCATGCAATCACATCAAGGAGCTGTTAAGTTATTGCCATCTCTTGTGACTCTTGGCAGTCTACGTGAGCTTTCACTGAGAGGATTTTCGAGCTTAACTGAGTTGCCATCATTGAAATCATTGATTCAGCTGGAGGTCCTTGATTTGTCAAAGACTGGAGTTGGTAAACTTCCGGATGAAATCTCTGAGTTGACACATTTGAAGCGTCTTCATCTGCCAGACTTGAAGCTTATTCAAGGAGTTAGATGGAAGGATATAAAGCGCCTAGAACTTCATTGGGATCAATGTTGCATTCCTGAATCTTCTGAAATTCGATCAGATGTTAAGAAACCTTACTTAGTTGTGCACAGTCCAAAATTCATCAGAAAATTGAAAAATCCCAAGTTGCTGGAGACTACTTCAAAACTGTTCGAAAGATTGATTTTTGCCATTCATTCTTCTAAATTGCAATGCCTAGATAAGGATGATTCTCAGCACATGGGTGAACTTATTTGCAGTGATGTCTACTTCAAGATTAGAAATTTCCCTCCGGCTGGAAAAGATGGCCAGTGTTCGGAAATCCAGGGATTCAATGCCTTTCCTGCTAATGTTGGCACTCATATTCTGGATGTTCTCATGCAGACTGAATATATCTCATTGGTTGAAAATGAAGTCTTGAGGTGTTTATCTGATTTGAAGCCAGAAAACTTGAAGAAGCTAAAGGGCTGTTGGACAGAGAGATGCGCCGAAATGAAGAGCATCTTCGATGAGGCGGCTACTGAAATTGGTGAAAGGGTGGAGATTCTTTGGATTTCAAACCTTCCAAATTTGATGGGATTGTGTAATGGAAAAGAGCTGCCCCTGAGCTTTTGCAAACTAAAGCATTTGTGTCTGGACAGTTGTCCTATGCTTGAAACTGTTTTCTATTCATCTCAGCTGCCGGAAAGTCTTGAAATCCTCGAAATTAAGTTTTGTGATGGATTGAAGACTTTGCTTGAACATGAAGAATCAGATAACAGCAACGGGAAGTCCGTGAGTCTAGTCAAACTCAAAGAATTGCATATATACTATTGCCCCATGATCGAAACTGTTTTCCCATCTGTGCCACAAAACCTTGAAACTATCCGAATCAAATTTTGTGAAAAACTGCAGAGGCTGTTTGGACACGAGGAGTTGACCAACTTTGGATTGTCAAATTTGAAAACATTGCAACTCTTAGCATTGCCAGCACTGACTAACACTGGGTTTAAGCTGCACGAATCTTTTCTTAAAAACGTGAAAGGTTGCCCAAAGCTGGAATTCGAAGGTAGTCTTGAATCACAAATTACCAGAAACTGATGATCATTGGCGATCTAATGTGGTGCTTACAAGTCACAAATTTTCTGAGGCCGGTAACCAAGTATTAATTAACCCGGAAATCGTCTAGCTTTCAGTAACTAAGCTTTAACGGAAGATAAAAGCCTCAACAAGCTGCCTGTCCATGTGTGTGTAAGTAGAGGTTGTAACAGTTCCCTTAAGAGTAATCTTTTAACTTTCTGTGGCAAAGCTATTTATGATCAAGTATGTATGTTTTTAAACTTATCTGAATTTGAAAATCAAATGACTTGACTGAAAAACAATGCTATTCACTATTTGTCAGACATCAATGTGGCACGTAGAGAAGTAGCATGCAGCTTTTTTGCTCCCTGCTATTGTGTTAATATTTTGTTTGGATAATGTATTCATGGTATCATGAATATATTTTTTTTCTTGGGAAATAGCGTAATATCTGATTTTTGATCCTTGGAGCTGTTTATGAATTTTGTTTATCTGGACAACATAATTCACTTAATTAATGATTGCGCTATCAATTTTGTCTTTTTTTTTTTCCAATATTTATACGGCTCTCAGTGTATTTAACTGTAGATTTCATCACCAGCAATTGTAAGATGCCAATGCTGCATAGCCAAGCTGATAAAATACCTTCCAGGATGAGCTGCACATTCCAATCAAGCTTCTATGTTTGGCATAACCCAGAAGTGAAGCTGCTTATTGTCTGGTCAATTGCCAAGGAGACAAGTGCTTTGAAAGAAAGTTTAATCTTAAAGTTTGATGGAGATTGCAAGGATCTCGTGATCCCAATGGTTTTATGCTGAATCAGTACTATTTTTTTCCCTTTTCTGTGTGTGTTTTGAGGACTTAAATTTGGGGGAATGTATTCTTTTTACTCTTCAATCCAGTTTTTTATTGCTTTTGAGGGTGTTATTTTAAATGACATGATCTTGTCTCTGCTTTGCTTGATGTTTGATATGATATGCCTGCACATGGCCCTTTAGCTTATTTGAGTCTTTGATATAAATTGTATTGGAAGGTTGTTCAAGCTCTGCAAAACCCCTCTTCTCAATGGGATTTCTATAGATTGAATCTACTGATCTTTCCAGAAAGCCTTCAATTTTTGCAAATATTAATCATGGATCCCAAGTTCCTTATTCTAAAAGACCTGACTGATACGAACCATGGTTGTCAGCTTCACATTAGAACCAGTAATTTTAGATATGACATAAAAAATAATATGTATATGATACGAATATTTTAAAATTTATATAAAAATATATAATATCTTAAAATGATTATAACAAATAAAAAAATGAACAAAATAGAAAAACACGAATTGTCAGATCAAGTCTAAATCATTCGCAGTATAAAACCTAAATGTTTTGGTTTCTAATAAATCTGGCACACGCTTAATCATTGATACTTACTAGTGCCATCATAAACTACTTGTTTTGATACAGAAAATCCAACAAGCTTTTTTTTTTTTAAATGAAGGTGCAAAATGAATGTATGAAGAGATGTTCTTAGGAACAAGATGCAGTTTCATTCTTCTTTATAACAGACTAGTTTCCAATCAGTAAAAACTCAAATATCGAGCTCATTTCTTTTAATTCACTGCTTTTTTAATAATAGGAGACAAAAAGCTTGTATAATTTCTAATTTTTACCTCCATGTATAGATCCATTTAAATAAAGGTTTATATAATTGATACGATATGCCGTGTTAATCGGACTATGCGAGCTTGCCTAGAAATTCAGGAAATTGCAGCATTGTGGAAGTAATTAAAGAAAAGACTTGTATGGAATCCCTTTGAAACTTCTTTAGGAGACAAAGATGGTGGGACATCGACATGGACATCCATCCGTGCTTGTTACTCTGCTTCCGAAATTGAACTAAAAGGACGCATAGAGTAGACCAGGAAATCCACAGTTGCGAAGACTCTCCGTGCTAGGTTGTTATTGGTTTTTGAACTTTCAAATTGTGGAATAATATTCGAAAAAGTTAATAGGTCCCCGCAGGAATATTATAATTAGAAAATTGGGTTTAAGTGAAAAAAAAAAATGAAATTTGTTTTAAAAAAGTTCAACTTTTATACATAGAATACTTTTATCCAAATTCTGTTTTGGTCTGTTTTGTTATTAGTAATATAAATATTCAATTAAAAGATTAATCATTTTTTAAAAATTAATTGATTTTCTTTTGCAAAATTTTGGAGGTACCTGTGCAAGTATGGACTATGTTTTTCATACAGCGATTCAACTTAAATATAAAATTCTTCTCATATTTCAAGTGGAATCGAACGTATTATAAAATTCGTTATTATTACACTATTTCGACTTCACCCGTTGTCATGTCTACATCAGACCTTTCCAAATCCTCGATCGCTTCTTCGATATTTCTTTCTTCCTAGTTGGTTTGAACTTTGAAATTGTGGAAGCTGGAATTCCTGTCACTGACAGCCGCTCCCTGACTGTTATAAAAGAGTAAGCCTTAAAACAACTAAACATCCGATCCAACAAAGAAAAGAAACCCTCGGCGTCCGCAAAATTCTAGGCGTCTTTCTTTCTTGGCCGTAGACAATGGAGAGTGCTCTGATTTGCGTAAAATATTCAACCATGTCTAGGAAGAGCGAAACCACAACCAGAAGTTCAATGCCCTATACGTTCGTTTTGTTGTCTTTCAGTTTCTTACTTACGAAACACATTTGTCTGGTGGCCATCTCAGTTGACGTACCGTCTTTTTACGAGCCTACAGATATTTTAATCATAGATTGTTCCTCGTCCGATGAAGCACTGTTTACCGAGAGAACTGGTTCCCTTCACGATACTAAACCTAATTTCTATGTCGTGTCGAAAGTTTATGCGAGAGATCCTGTCTACGGGAGGAAACCACAAACTTGCGTCCACAAGAAACAATTCACTTATGTTTTTCCTGTATCTCCAGGTCCCAAGTTCATTCGACTTCATTTCAATCCAATCACATGTTCGGGCTTCCACATTTCCAAAGCTTTGTTCTCTGTCGCTGCTGGTCGCTACACTCTTCTGAAGACCTCCAATGATTCATATTCTAAACGCAAGTTAGATGATGATGGTGATAGTTACACTACGAAAGAGTTTTGTATCAACATCGATGACCAGGTGTTAAACATAACATTCATCCCATCACCGGAGGTTTCAGATGTCTTTGCATTTGTGAACAAGATTGAGGTTATCTCCATGCCTTCAAATCTTTACATCCGAGAAGTTGTTTCGCTTCCCTTGATTGGATCACAACCTTCTCGGCCGTATTATATGAAGAACTCGAAAGCCCTTGAGATGATGTACCGGCTGAACGTAGGTGGAGATTTGATCCCTGCGCAAGAAGATACTGGCATGTTTCGCAAATGGATACCCGATTCATGTTTCTTGACAACTGATGAAATTAACACGGGTATCGTTAACTCAAATGTTCAAATAAAGCGGGGTTCGATAATGCCAGCATACGTGGCTCCCAAGCACGTTTATGCTTCGGCCAGGACAGTTGCAGCAGGTGGTAATCGAAGCGAAGCTAGATGGTTATTGCCGGTTGACTCTGGTTTCTATTACCTTGTTAGACTCCATTTCTGCGAGATTTCAGATGAGATTCAGGGTGTTGATGAAAGGGTTTTTCAAGTCTATGTTAAGGATCAAACTGCTGAAGATCAGGCAGATGTATTTCTTTGGGGCAATGGAGCTGGTGTTCCTGTTTACAGAGATTACATCGTAAAATTTTCAGAACATACCCAAAGGAGAAAATATTTGTCAGTTTCAATACAAAATAGCAATGACTCAATCAGGACACCCGAGTCGGCGATCTTAAATGGGTTAGAAATTTTCAAGTTGTCCGACTTCAACAACAGTCTTGCAGGACCATTTTCATTTGGAATGGGGAAGTGCTCAAATCCATCCAGAAAAGATTATGGAAGTTATACAGCTCTTACAATTTCTGCCACAATTTTGACCTGCATTTTTTTAATACTAGTATCTCTAGGTTTTCTTTTGCAAATAGTAGTTGCAACTGATTCGAAAGGGCTGCGAGAAACTTTTGTGCAGTCCCAATCATCTGACTATTGCCGAAGCTTCTCATTTGAAGAGGTAAAGTTAGCAACCAACAACTTCTCTGATGCTTTACTTCTTGGGGCTGGGGGTTATGGGAAAGTTTACAAGGGATCCATTAATGGTGGCACCAATATTGTTGCAATAAAACGAGCCAATCCATGTTCACAGCAAGGACTAAATGAGTTCCAAACAGAAATTTTTCTGCTATCAAAGCTCCGACACTGCCACTTAGTCTCTTTGATCGGGTGCTGCAAGGAACAAAAGGAAATGATACTTGTTTATGATTATATGGCAAACGGCACCTTACGCGATCATCTATACAAGACCAAGAAGCCTCCACTTTCATGGAGGCGGAGGCTCACAATCTGTATCGGTGCTGCTCGAGGGTTGCACTACCTTCACACGGGTGCAAAGCACAGCATTATTCACCGTGATGTGAAGAGTACCAATATACTGTTAGATCAGAATTGGGTGGCTAAGGTTTCGGATTTTGGGCTATCAAAAATTGGCCCCAACAACATGCTATCCCAATCAAACACTCATGTTACTACAATGGTCAAAGGAAGCTTTGGGTACTTGGATCCAGAATATTACAAGCGTCAGAAGTTAACTGAGAAATCGGATGTGTACTCCTTTGGGGTAGTATTGTTCGAGGTAGTATGTGCTAGACCCGCTCTTCTACAAGTGACAGAAAACATGGAGGAGGAGCATGAGAAGGTAAATTTGGCTGAGTGGGTCCTGCGTTGTTACCAATCAGGGACACTCGACCAAATTATTGACCCATATCTACAAGGAAAAATAGATCCAACATGTTTGAAGACATTCACAGAGGTTGCAAGGAAATGTTTGGCTGATAAGGGTAGTGAAAGGCCAACGATGGGTGAGGTGTTGTGGAATTTGGAGCAGGCATGGCAGCAGCAGCAAGAGAGTGCTTGTTTCCAAAACGATGGCAACTGCGGTGGAGTTGAAACGATCACAGCTGGTGAATTGCCTGTAATCCTTGATGGTCATGGAGTATCTCCGGACGGTGGTTCTGATCCCACCCCAGGAGTCGAATTCTCCGAGCTAATAGTTCCGGTTGGGCGTTGATAGGTGTTTATGTTTCTTTTTTTATTATTATTATTTTTTTTGAGTAAGAGTATTAATATGGTTACCATAACCTTAGATATTTGTAATTATATTTTTTTTAACTAGACAAGCAAAATTAGAATACCTTAACATAAACAAATGACTTTAAAATCCCATAATTTGATTTGAATAGTTCGTTATTTAAATAATTGAATTATGAACTCAAAACGACAATCTCGCTTGTCAAAGAAGTTGAAAGTAAGACTCGAGAAATTTTTCATAAAGCTGTAGATGTGGAACAAGCTTTCATGTCCCTAAGAATATGCATTCCAACAATTAGCACAAAAGAACAAAACTGGAAAAGAATAGGGAAAAATTAACAGAATTCTGTCACCCAAATTTCGTTTAGCAAATTTTCTTTACTGCTGCTTGCTGGGGTCACCTGCATTTTTCTTGAGTCTTCTTCCATGCATGCCAGCCAGAGATGGTCCCTGGGGTGGACTTGACCCAGAGCCGAGGGATGACTTGACCTAGCAGCACACTCGCTTTTTCTTCCGTGAACAAAGTTTCCAATGTAATCTGACTTCGAGTGGTTTAGAGCTCAAATCAATATATTTACGACCTGCTTTGATTTCAAATTTTTGACGTCTATTAAATTTGAATTATACTTAAAAAAAATAAAATTTATCTTCTAAAATTTGAATCTCTGCTTAATCTATTATTTTTCAATATATATCATAAATCATCATTTATAAATACTTATTTCACAGTTAATTAGATTCTTATCTTGCCTAAGCCCTAGAAATAATATACTACAAACTTAATTGGCCTCTTCAAAATTCACATTAGATTGATGAGGCTACCTCCTTTGCGAAAACAAAATTGGCAAGCATGCGGTTGCTGCCAACGCTTCTATTATCACATGAGTGAGTTGTTCAATAAAGAAAAATGGTTACGTGACAAAATAGGGGAGCTCAATGTCTATGTAAACAAAAAAAAAAATGGGCGCATTTTATTTCTTTTATGGATGTATGCATATATATATATATATATATATATATATATATGCCACATGGACGTTCCGTCATGTTCAAAGCGGTTTATTTTGTTTGATTTTTAACGGTGGTTGATGTACAAGATGGATTTGAAATGTCTTTGAAAAGAAAACATATTATTTACAATTATTGTAATATAATTAATCAATTAAAATATTAAATTATATAAGACTCATAAATATATTATATAAAACTTAAAATTTTAAATAATAAATTCTTACATAATTTTATATTATAATTAAATAATTATAAAATTATATAAAAATTGTAAATAATATACTCCTCTCCAAGAGTGGAGCTTCAAGGAACACTGAAGTCCGAACAATTACGTTTGATGGCATGCTGACCCGCGGGCAAAGGCATGGCAGCATTTTAAAATCTAAAAGATCTGGGTCAATTTGGCATATAGATGGGCTTGTTTACTTTTCATTTTGCATTGGGTGAATAGACCGTTGACTGATCTAATTTGGAGAATAATGGGTTACTAGTTGAGGCTTTTATTTATTTCTATGGCCTATCATGAAAGAAGTACGAGTTTCATCAAATTTGAAGTAATTTAATTTAAGTTAAAACAATTAATTGCAAAGATTATCAAACAAATAAAATACTTAAAGTATTTTGATATGTTTAAAATCTATGTTAATAATAATAATAATAATAATAATAAACAAATCGTTTTTAAATTATTAAAAAAATTTATGAATCTTATATTATGTTACGTCAAAAATAAGATATTGACGATGAAAATTAAAATATTAACAAAATTTAATGATTAGATAATGATTTTTTAAAAGTTGAGCCATTACAATAGAAACTACTATATTTAAGTGACATATTTTGTATAATGTCACTTATATTGTTCAATTTATCTTTTCCTTAATATTTGTTTTTTTTTTCAAAAAAAAATTATAATGTTATGTGGCATAATGGTCGGTGGGTTGTATCATCATATGACAATGTGACGTGATAAATGTTAGATGACATGATCATCTATCAGTGGACTTCCAACAATTGAATAACACAAAAAAATTATAAAAAAAAGGATTTTTTGAACGTTAATAATGATTTAAAAAAGGATATTTTGAATCATGATTTTCATAATTAGATAACCAAAATAAAGGGTTACGAAGACTTTTAGTAGCTATAAATGTGTAACTTAATGTTTTTAATATAAAGAAACTTGTCCTCAAAAGCAGCAACTTAACTCAAAGAATGAGAGAGTTTAATTATTGTAATTTACTCTTTTTAATTTACGCCAGCGTCAGTATCCTCGTCCGATCGAACTGCTCCGATCATAGTGCGATTAAAATAATAATTATTATTATTATACAAAAAGTTAATTTCTAAAAGATGTAACAATTATTATTGTATATAGAATTGGAGCCATTAAAATAAATTCACCACATTACAAATTAAAATTAGGTCGTTGATATAAAATTTAGCAATATGTATCATTTTCAAGGTTTTTTTCTACATAGATGACTACTTCTATTTAAAGGATTGCTATTTCAATAACTTTGCTTACCTCTGAAATCACACAATCAATATGCGGAATATGGGCGGATTCTTCACAATAATAAGCATATTGCTCCGGATTCCTTTCTCGTATTTCAAATGGGATCGAATTTGTTATAAATTTATTGTTATTGCACTATTTCGACTTAACCCGTTAACATATCTACATCAGAGCTTTCCAAATCCTCGATCGCTTCTTTGATATTTCTTTCTTCCTACTTGGTTTGAACTTTGAAATTGTGGAAGCTGGAATTCCTGTCACTGACAGTGGCTCTCTGATTGTTATAAAAGAGTAAACCTTAAAACAACTAAACATCCAATCCAACAAAGAAAAGAAACCACCGGCGTCTGCAAAATTCTAGGCGTCTTTCTTTCTTGGCCGTAGACAATGGAGAGTGCTCTGATTTGCGTAAAATCTTCAACCGTGTCTAAGAAGAGCGAAGACACAACCAGAAGTTCAATGCCCTATACGTTCGCTTTGTTGTCTTTCAGTTTCTTACTTACAAAACACATTAGTCTGGTGGTCATCCCTGTTGACGTACCATCTTTTTACGAGCCTACAGATATTTTAATCATAGATTGTTCCCCGTCCGATGAAGCACTGTTTACGGGGAGAACTGGTTCCCTTCACGATGCTAAACCTAATTTCTATGTCGTGTCGAAAGTTTATGCGAGAGATCCTGTCTACGGGAGGAAACCACAAACTTGCGTCCACAAGAAACAATTCACTTATGTATTTCCTGTATCTCCAGGTCCGAAGTTCATTCGACTCCATTTCAATCCAATCACATGTTCGGGCTTCCATATTTCAAAGCTTTGTTCTCTGTCGGTGCTGGTCGCTACACTCTTCTGAAAACCTCCAATGATTCATATTCTAAACGCAAGTTAGATGATGATGGTGATAGTTGCACTGTGAAAGAATTTTGTGTCAACATCGATGACCAGGTGTTAAATGTAACATTCATCCCATCACCGGATGTTTCAGATGCCTTTGCATTTGTGGACAAGATTGAGATTATCTCCATGCCTACAAATCTTTATATCCGAGAAGTTGTTTCGCTTTCCTTGATTTGATCAAAACCTCCTCGTCATTATTATACCAAGAACTCGAAAGCCCTTGAGATGATGCACCGGCTGAACATAGGTGGAGAGTTGATCCCTGCGCAAGAAGATACTGGCATGTTTCGCGAATGGATACCCGATTCATGTTTCTTGACAACTGATGAAAGTAACACGGGTATCGTTAACTCAAATTTTCAAATAAAGCGCGGTTCGATAATGCCAGCATACTTGGGTGCCGAGCACGTTTTTGCTTCGGCCAGGACAGTTGCAGCTGGAAGCAATCGAAGCGGAGCTAGATGGTTATTGCCGGTCGACTCTGGTTTCTATTACCTTGTTGGACTCCATTTCTGCGAGATTTCAGATGGGATCCAGGGTGTTGATGACAGAGTTTTTCAAGTCTATGTTAAGGATCAAGCAGCTGAAGATCAGGCAGATGTATTTGTTTGGGGCTATGGAGCTGGTATTCCTGTTTACAGAGATTACTTCGTAAAATTTTCAGAACATACCAAAAGGAGAAAATATGTCAGTTTCAATACAAGATAGCAATGACTCAATCAAGGCACTCGAGCCGGCGATCTTAAAGGGGTTAGAAATTTTCAAGTTGTCTGAATTCAAAAACAGTCTTGCAGGACCATTTTCATTTGGAATGGGGAAGTGCTCAAATCCATCCAGAAAAGATGATGGAAGTTATAAAGCTGTTACAATTTCCGCCGAAATTGTGACCAGCATTGTTTTAATACTATTATATCTAGGTTTTCTTTTGCAAATAGTTGTTGCAAATGATTCGACAGGGCTGCGAGAAACTTTTGTGCAGTCCCACTCATCTGACCATTGCCGAAGCTTCTCATTTGATGAGGTAAAGTTCGCAACCAACAACTTCTCAGATGCTTTACTTCTTAGAGCTGGGGGCTATGGGAAGTTTATAAGGGATCCATTAATGGTGGCACCAATATTGTTGCAATAAAACGAGACAATCCATGTTCACAGCAAGGGCTGAACGAGTTCCAAACCGAAATTTTTCTGCTATCAAAGCTCCGAAACTGCCACTTAGTCTCTTTGATCGGGTGCTGCAAGGAACAAAAGGAAATGATAGTTATTTATGATTATACGGCAAACGGTAACTTACGTGATCATCTATACAAGACCAAGAAGCCTCCACTTTCATGGAGGCGGGGGCTCACAATCTGTATTGGTGCAGTTCGAGGGTTGCATTACCTCCACACTGGTGCAAAGCAGAGCATTATTCACCGTGATGTGAAGGGTACCAATATACTGTTGATCAGAATTTGGTGGCTAAGGTTTCAGATTTTGGGCTATTAAAAATTGGCCCCAACAACATGCTAAGCCAGTCAAACACTCATGTTATTACAATGGTCAAAGGAAGCTTTGGTTACTTGGATCCAGAATATTACAAGCGTAAGAAGTTAACTGAGAAATCAGATGTGTACTCCTTTGGGGTAGTATTGTTTGGGGTACTATTTGCCCGACCTGCTGTTCTACAAGTAACAGAAAAAACGGAGGAGCATGAGAAGGTAAATTTGGCTGAGTGGGTCCCGCATTGTTACCAATCAGGGACCCTTGACCAAATTATTGACCCATATCTACAAGGAAAAATATATCCAACATGTTTGAAGACATTCACAGAGGTTGCAAGGAAATGTTTGGCGGATAAGGGTAGTGAAAGGCCAACGATGGGTGAGGTGTCGTGGAATTTGGAGCAGGCATGGCAGCAGCAGCAAGAGAGTGCTTGTTTCCAAAACGGTGGCAACTGCGGTGGAGGAGCTGAGACGATCACAGCTGATGAATTGCCTGTAATCCTTGATGTTCATGGAATACCTCCGGAGGGTGGGATCTGGAGTCGGAATTCTCTGAGATCATAGTCCCGGTTGGACGTTGATACGTGCTTCTGGATTAAAAAAAAAAAACAATTTGTGAGTAAGAATATTAATTTGGTAATAACCTCACTTGTTTGCAATTGATTTTATTTTTTTAAACTAGATAAGCAAAGCTAGAATACCTTAACATCAAACAATTACTTGTAAAATGACAAAAGAAAGACTTTTAAAATCCCATAGTTTGATTTCAGTAGTTCTTTGTTTAAATAATTGAATTATGAACTCAAAACGACAGTCTTACATGTAATGGAAGTTGAAAGTAAGACTCAAGAAAATTTGCATAATGTTATAGATGCGGATCAAGCTTTCATACCAAGAATAATACACATTTGAAGTCTGGCTACATTCAATTGGCAAAAAGGAACAAAATTGGAAAATAATAGGGAAATTGATATAATTCTGCCACCCAAATTTCGTCTAGCAGATTTCTTGATTGCTGCTTGCCGGGGTCATAATTGATTTTTTCCTTTTTCTTTCATTCATGATAAGTGCATTGTTTTAAATAAAAATAAATAAATTTTCTTCCTCACATAGGGAAAAAAAAAAAAAAGTGTGTGGACAGATGGACTTCTTCCATTAATGCCAACCGGTGGACTTGACCCAACCGTTTTACGAGTTTGTCGGCTTGACTCAATTGAGCGATGATTTAAAAAATATATTTTATTGCCTAAGCGATTCATATAATTTTAAAAAATTTAAAATTTATTTAAATTAATTTATATAATTATTTATAAAATATAATATAATTTTAAAATTTAAATATTAATATACATATATATATTTTTAAATTATAATATTATTACTTGACACATATCAAAATGATAAATAGCTCATCTCATCGTACCTTTCTTTTGAATTTTCAAAACTTATTTTATACGATTCCTGCAAGGATAGAAAACCCTTTGTCATCTCAGTTGTGCTATCAAAGGCTCTAAAAAAATTGAAATAAAAAAATACTTATCTACAAAATCTTTTAAATTATATCTGATTCAACTCAAATATTATTCACATTTTTTAATTTTTATCTCTGAATATTTTAAATTTTTTATTTACCAAAAAAGTCTCATTCTTCCTCGAATCATGCGAATCTCAAGCAATTTACATATCAATATATTTACCGTATGCTTTGATTTTAAATTTTGACATCTATTATATTTAAATTATACTTAAAATGTAAAATTTATCCTCTAAAATTTGAATCTCTCTTTAATCAGGGTTGAATTTAGGGAGGCTGGGAAGGTCCTGGCCCTCCCTAAATTCGTGAAATTTCGATCATTCAATCAGTCATTCCTAAATAAAAAATAGAAAATTTTAATTTAACCCCAAAAATTTATGAAATAACCATAAAAGGACGAAATTCTAGTTTATATCCCCAACTTTTTCAATTTTTACAATCTCTTTGTAAAATTAAGGTTAACTATATAGTAATTTTTTTTAAATTTTATATGAGAATTAGATTAATAAGATAAAATTACTATTTCATATATTATTTTTATTTTTACATTAATCATATTTATTTTGAACGATCTCAAAATAAAATTTCTAACTTCATTCCTATATTTAATCTATTATTTTTCAATAACCAGGAATCAAAATTCATATATGAGTGTCACATTTAACGAGGATTCTTATCTTTCTTCGGCCAGAGAGATCAGTATAATACAAGAACCTTAATTAGCTTCCCCTAAATTAACGTTGAAGTAATGAGGCTGCCCGCTTTGAGAGAGACAAATTCCAAGCTTGAGCTTGCTGAATGTTTCTATTACCATAAATGAGTAGCAAAGCAAAGAAAGATCATCAGTTAATTATTAAGTAAAATGCAAAACTAATTATAAGTGTCTGTTATAGGTTCACTAATTATTTGACTGTTGGCAGGTCTCTTTGTATGTGTTTTCTGAAAAAAAGAAGACTCAATGATTATTCGTTATCCGAAATCAGAAGTAAAAATTTTGATAAATAGGGATCCCGTAAAAACTTCTTTCAAGGAATGAGCTAGGTCAGATCATTTCTCAAGAACAATAGCTAAGGTACTCAACACCACCACTTGAATTTGAAACCTACATACCGATGCTCACGATTTCGATAACTATATCAGTGATTTGGAGGAGATCTCTATAATTTTAATTTAACATTAAATTTATTCATAATTTTTAAAATTTAATTTTTATATCACAATTTTAATTTAAAAAATTATTTTAAATTTCTTCATTCCATCAATTGTATTTCTAAAAGTTTACAAAATCTATCCCTTTAAATTAAGTCACATAGATATCAATAAGAAAATTCACATAAATAAAGACGGCTGAGGTACATCACTGCCGGTGTCAACATGAAAAAAAAAAAAGTTGATGCATTTGAGTGTTTTATTATTTAATAATATATATTTTAAATATAAAAAATGTTACTATTTTAAAATTGTAACTATTTTTAATATTTTATTTTAAGAAAAAAATTTAATAATAATACTCTTTTAAAATATTAATATAAATAATGCATTAATAATAAATATTAATTTTCTGGTTTAAATGCTAAATAATATTTTAATATTAAATATTATTGTTTTCAAATTTTTAATTTTTTTAATAATTAAAATATAATTAAAAATATAAAATATTCTTGAATCAACCTTTTATTCGAAACCGAACAAAGTAACTTTCTTTTTACAGGAAACCACTAACAGAGGTGAAAAAAAAAAAAAAGGCGCACACACATACACCAAGTTGATTATTATGCTTATTATTTATCATCAAGTCTATTCACAAGAGCATGGACTGACACCAAAATCAATCACACAGCAGCCCGGCTGAGGCTCACATTAGCACCCAATCAGAAGGCCACACCAAGCCTCCGTAGCCTACCACCTGTCAACATCCAAAACCCCACAAAAACGTGTTAACATATTATTATATATTATATATATATATATAGAAAATAGGTGGCAATGCCACGTCATCTAACAGTTAATTTTCAATAATTGAGCAATAAACAATTAAATGTTTAAACAGTAATGAATGAATCATGATCTTCGGAGTTGGATCATCAAAATAAAATTACAAGAACTTTAATGATTAAATGTATGATTCATTCTTTTTAATACGAAGAAACATGTTATTAAAAGAAAAAATTTAAATCAAATGATGAAAGAATTTAATTAGTAACTAAAAATTACATATCAAAGACCAAAGTTTTAATATAATAAGCTTACCGGCTAATGGTCAAAGTCATTTATTATTCTCCGGTGATTTTGAGACTTAAGACCGATTTTGAATCTTCTTTTGATTTGAAGAAATCGTACCTTCTCTATTTTCTTTTCATATAAGGTAAACTTCCTCTTTCCTTGGACGAGGAACCAGATCTTGAAGTATCTTTTCAGGAGGTTCAACCTAAATAAAAGTCACGTTTTAGATTCAGCTTTCACCAGATATCAAAGGGGAAAAATAGTTTCTTTAATTTCAAAATGATGTAACAGTTAGTAATATAGAATTGGAGGCAATAAAATTAATTCACCACAATATAAATTAAAATTGGCTTGTTTTCATACCAAATTTAGCAATATATGCCATTTCCAAAGATTTTGTTTTATGTAGATTGCTACTTCTAGTTAGTGGACTACTATTTTAGTAACTTTGCTTACCTCTGAAATCACACGGTCAATATGTGAAATATAGCTGCATTCTTCGCAATAATAAATTTCATGCTCTGGATTCCATTCTGCTTCACACATGTCACAGTAGTATGTTTTCAGAATTATCTTCCACAACAGAATCTGTAAGTGTGAGTGGATGCAAATGACGCTTGTGTTTGACGATATATGGTAGTCGGATACACTCAAGATGTATGTGAAAGTCACACTCTCTGCAGCAAAACAAGGTGTTGTCACAGGCCTGACCGCATGCATCACAGAGGGGATATTTTTCAAAGAAAATGCTTTTCCCAAAATGTTGAAGATGATGATCACCAGGGCAATTATGCTTTGTCTCACGAGTTTTATGCTTAGCGCAAGAATAGTGCATGGATTTGTTGCATGGTAAACAACCGAAAGCAATGCCTTTAATATCCTCGCTGCAGATTGCACATTCATCTTCACTTCCCTCCAAGATTGGAAAAGGGAGAAGAATATGTTGTGGGTGGAATAGGCTCCGAAGTTCCATCGGCATGTCCTTGAAACAGGATTCATGTAGAAAGAATTCACAATAAAGGCGAGTATATATTTGACCACAGAGGCCCTGTTTGCACGCCACACAAGACAGATCAGACTCTCGGTCCGGTTGCAAAATATTAATCTTGCATCGTCTAAGTTGATGGTTATGGCTTGAATGGTTGATTGTGGTTTTAATATCCCTCGCTTTCTGAGCTTCATGTTTAGTGTGCTCGTCATCTATAGTAGCACATCTGATGTCAAGGTTGAACGAACAAAGGCTACACTTATAAGACAAATCGTTGCATAACTCTTGACATCCGTCACAAATAAACAGAGCCTTTGAATCATCATAGAGTGTTAACGGGTGAGGATGAAAAGCATCTTTTTGTATTTTCTAGCAAAAAAACACAAAATCGGTATACATTAGTGATTTCAAACATTTATGTGTTTTTAATTTTTCATAAAAATTAAACGAATTTTGGTACCGTTGGTCCAAAGCATAAACAAACGGTTTTGGTTTGGCATCTACATAATCGCCACCTTAGCATGCTATTGCTCTATACTTGGCACTAGTAAAAAGCCAATTCTTTTCGAAAATACAAAAACCAAATCAAAGTAAAATTAAGAAAAAAGAAAAATTAACTAAACCTAAATGAATTTAAAACTAGAAGAATAATAACTCAATTCCTATGGACTTTAGCACTCTAGCCTTTTTCACTCAAGGCCACCTAGATCAATAGCATGCTGAAGTGGCAACTATGCATTTGTTTAAAATTTCTTAAAATCTTCTACTATGAAAGATGCGATAAAATTTGATTCTTTTTCTATTTTCTTGTCTTTACTGTATTTGATATGAGTCAAGTATCAAGGGAACTAGCTAGCTATTGCATTGGTACTAACCTTTTCATAGCGTACCATGCCTTCCATTTCCAAACTTTCATCGTCCATTTTGTCAGAATTCTCTTCCATACTTTGAGTATCCAAAAGCATCTCTTCCGTCGGCTCAAGTACCTAAGCACGAAAGTTTAGTTTCGAGCTTTTACCAAATAGCAAAAAAAAAAAAAAAAGTTGATTTAATTTTAATTGTATAATGTAATTAAAAAGGAGCCATAGAAATAAGTTTAAGAAAGTTATTGGAGTTCACTATGCTACAAAACTAACTAAATATATGTGCCACTTCCATCGTCTTTTCATTGCACATTGCTACATTGAGTTAAAAGTTTATTATTTCAGTTGTTGATGTATTACCTCAGAAACTACACAATCAATATGCGCAATATAATTGCATTCTTCACAATAATAAACATGATGTTCCGCATTCCTTTTTGTCTCGCACATATCGCAATAATAATCTCCCGAACTATCTTCAACAAAAGGATTTACAAGCACAAGTGGATGCAAGTGACGGCTATGTTTAAAATTAGACGGTAATGGAATACATCCAAGATGGATAGCGAAATCACACTTTATGCAACTGAAGAAGGAGTCACTGCAATCTTTATGACAAGCATCACAAGACCGACTGATAATGCTCTTCCCAAAATGGAGAAGACTATGTGGATGACAATTATGCTTTATAGCACGAGTTTGATACTTAGCACATGAAACGTGCAAGTTAACATCGTATTTATTACAGTAGAAGCCGATACCTTTAACTTTCTTCCCACAAGCACAACATCGAATCGATGTATGTCTATCTTTACGGATAGCTCGAGGGAGAAGAACATGTTGTGGGTGAAATGGACTTTGAACTTGCTTCGGCATGTCAGTTGTACATGATTCATGAAGGACAAATTCACAGGGGAGGCAGGTATCGGTTACTGTACCTTGGAGCTCCTGTTTGCATGCCATGCACTTTGACTTCCAAATTCCTTCAAAATCTTCCTTCCCCATCTTGGTCGCCAAAAAAAAAATACTTGCAACGGGTGCGAATCAGTTGATGTTCGTGGCTGAAATGGTCAATTGTGGTCCCTTGGTGATCCTCCTTATCGTGTTTAGCTATACCTTTCTCATCATTTAAAACAGCCAGAGCACATTTGAAATCAAGATTGAACACACAGTACATGCAACTATAACTGATGATAACATACGACAGTTCTCGACATCCGTCACACACAATCATGGTGAACATAATGAATCTGAGTGGGTGAGGATGAAAAGAATTTCTTTGTATTTCAGGGGGCAATTCAACACATGATTTGTGCATAGCAAAAGGAAACTTATTTTTATGTTTTATACAAACATACCCCGGACTATTAATGATATCCATGCACCCCCAGCAGCACATAGTGTCGTTCTCCTTACCCACCTCCATAAAGCTTAGCTTGTGGTCCGCATGGAGATAATGTTCGAACTCCATTTTATACCAAAAAGAAGAAGGAAAAACAATGCGAGAGTAAGAGGATTGATTGCAAGTTGAAGTTCTTGAACGATGACAATTTTACTGGTTTTATATATAAGCTCTTTCCCTCCAGCGGAAAAGATGCACTATTGCTTTTTATTTAATTTGGAATAAAAATTTTGAGTAAAACTTAATTTGGGAATCGTCTCAAAGGCAAAACCTTTATTAAGAATTAGATTAACTTTTAAAAATTCTTTGCTTCTAAATTCAATTTTCAAGGCTAACTTGAGGAAAGTTGCCTTTGGTTCGTAACTTTAATATTGTATGCAATTAGAAATACAACTTACGAATACTAATATTAATAGATAACCAAAAAAAAAAAAGGAAAACCCTTGACTTTTACAATAAATTAATGAGTTACATAAAATTAGAGAAAGAAATATAGTAACATTATTGCCATATGCTATTACAAAATAATCAAAATAATTAAATGTAATATTTCGTGTGCCCTGTAAATAAGTTATATATATATATATATATATATATATATATATAGGCACCCCCAGCATCATACAATACCATTTTCCTTACCCACATCCGTAAAGCTTAGCTTCTCCTGATGGAGGAAACGTTCAAACTCCATTTGACAGGACCAAAACAAAAAAATAAAAATAAAAAATAATTGAAAAACAACGAGAGAGTAAGAGGATTAATTGCAAGTTGAAATTCTTGAAGAATAAAAATCTATTTTTTAATACATAAGCTCTTTTCCTTCAATGAAAAAGATGCACTACTGCTCCTTATTTAACTCCGAAATAACGACTTTGAGTAAATCTTAATTGAAGAACCACCTTTAAATGCTAAAACCTTGCTTCAGAAGATTAATTTTTAAAAATTCTTTGCTTTCTAAATTTAATTTTCAGGGCTAGCCTGAGGAAAGTTGCATTTGGTTTGTAACTTTAATAGTTTGATATTGTATGTATGCAATTAAAAATACCATTTAGGAATATTAACAATAATACTTTATAAAACAAAAACTGGAATTTTACAGTAAATTGTCCAGATATATAAAATTTGTAAAAAAAAAAAAATATGTATCATAACTTATTTTTAATTGGTTAGTTTAAAATGATCAAATAATTAAATAGAATACTCTCTGCTTCCAAGTTTAAATTAGCTAATTCAAAGATCTGAATTATTATTTTAAAAAATATTAATTTATATTAATATTTATATATTTTTATACTTAAATTCAAATATAAATATTTTTTATTATTAACTAATAATTCATACTAAATTAAAATAAATTATAAAAAATTATATCTTAAACTCAATTTCAAATGGGCTGGATATGCAAGATTGGATGGATAATCATTCCATTGACAACTCTATCAATAACTATTTTTTTCTCTCGGAGAAAACAAAAGAAAAAAAAGTGCATATGATCACTTTGCTATATGAGAAGCAAATTATGCTTAGCTTTACAAGCAAATGTGTATAGTTAGAACATGATAATGATATAATGGGTATAGAGATTTTAATTGAAAGGTAACAAATTTTGACAATTTAACTTAATAATTTAGAATCATTGTCATTTTTTAAAATTTGAGTATTTGACTTCAGAATGAGTGTACGTATTATTCGCTCAAAAAATAAATTTAAATTTTATTCTAAGAAAAAATAATCAATTGCTTTTCATCAAGCAAAGCACAAAATCTTGCCTTGGGTTAATAGAGGTGATTTCCGTGACAGACACAACAACAATACCTCCCTTGCTTTTGCTTTCAATATTCAAAGGAAAGTATCATATGCTAAGGACCCAATTATTCTTCAATGCCTTACTCAAAACAAGATGCTTTGAAGTTATGTATAGTTGTTACCAATTATTCCTTAATGCATGTATTACTTGCTCAAGAAATGAGTTCAGATCTTTCTTACAAATAAAGCATCAATTGCTTTTGCACAAAGTGAAGCATAAAATCCTGCCTTGGGTTAATAGAGTTGCTTTCCTTTGACAGATGTAACAATGAACCCTTCCTTATTTTATTTTCAATCAAAGGAAAGTATTATATTCTAATCAACCCAAATATTCTCCAATGTCTCACTCAAAACAAGATGCTTCGAAGTTATGTAGAGCTGCTACCAATTAAAGCACAAATCCTTTTCTTATCCAACAAGGAGATGCATAGGGCTCAAGTGCTAACCTGCGGGATGACGTATATAGAAATACAAAGCAGATGTCTCCAGTCTAGCAATTTAATTTGAAGCTCCACAAGTATGAATTGTTTATCAAGTCCTTTATTTTTTTATTTGGGTGTATATCTAGCAGCTTAATCTGAAGCTCCTCTAGTTTTATTATTTATCAAGTACTTTATAATTTAATGTATGATGATGCCGTCGACAAAGAGAAGTACTATAGGAATTTTAACAGGCTAGTTATATGAAAATTCATTTTTCTTATAATAAAAATATAAAATATTAATATAAAAATAATTTTTTATTTTTAAATAGTTATTCAAATTTTTAAGTTAGGTCGAGTTTAATTTGGACCTAGGTATAAAAAATAAAAAAATTTCGGATCGTGGCTTGACTCATGAACACTTCTATTTATAAACTAAAATGGTTTTTTAAATTTTGGCACCAAAATCCTATTATTGTGGTTTAAGTGCAAGGAGTTATTGGTTTTTTATGAGCAAGTGATCATGCATATAATACTTCTCATTATCTTCGTATGACATGAAGGTTTACAAGTTTTAACGTGAAAATTGGGTTGTAAATTCTAATTTTATGGTCTTATTTATGTGTTCATTTTTAGAAATTATCTTCACTAAGATATGGGAGAAAACTTTAACAGCTAGATTCTACTGTTAATGAGAATGCAAATAATTCGAGCATCAATCAAAGATAATTAGTTCGTTTAAGGCGTATGCTACTTAAGAAAGACTTAATGCTTGATGAAGTTATGGCCTTGGTTGATACAAGCACTTGTAATCCAATTCAGATAACTTCAGTTCTTGGTTTTTCAACTAGATTTTTTGAAAAAAAAAAGTTCTTCATTTGTTGCACAAACTTAATTAATTTAAATAATAATGAAAAATAAGTTTTACATTTTATTTTAGATCTATATTTAACCAAAATAAAAAGGAAAATAGAGATGTTACCAATTTTATTTTAAAAGACGGTTTGGATCATTATACCAACACCGTAAGTATCACAAAAAAATATATTGTTTCAATATTTTCAATTAATGAGTTTAAATTATTAATGATTTTGCATTTTTTTGTATGAATTAAATAATTTTCAATTAAATTTATAAAATAAAATTATTAGAAATTTAATCTTCAATTTCATTAAGGTAGAATTTTTAATTTATGATTCTATTTCTAGAAGTGTTAACATTTTAACCCAACTTAAATTGGGCCAATGAATTTTAAAGGGCCTATTCATAACCGGTCAAAAGATTTGGGTTTGGGTTAATAAGTAACTTTAAGCTTAAGAAATAATTTATGTAGGTTCAAATCTTATCCATCCAATATAATAGTACCTGTTTGATCAAACTTTTATTCAACAGAAAAAACTTATAAATAAATATATATATATATATATATTATGCATATCAAACACATACCAAAGGCTATAAATTATTTGTGGTTGCTTTAGAAATATTAAATATACACTAAAATAATAAAAATCATGGTATAATTTTTATAGCAAGGACATTAACAATAGAGAAATTTCCTTTTGCAATAATTCCAACCTACCTTCACCAAATTTAACTACCAGCAGAAAATCCGATCTTTCTTTTCAAAGTGAATAAAGATGCTGTCACCACCCTTTACCAGTAAAATTTAAGGCATGCATGTTTCCTTCTGATCTCTCTCTTCAACCGTCTGCAAGCAAATTAATTCACAATATTAACAGTCATAATATTGTAAGTGACAAACAAAAGTCACATAAAAAAACTTCTTAATTAATTATTACGGAATAATTCAGGAAAATGGTGAAATTAATCTTGCAATATTAAAGTTAGTCTATGTTATTGAGGTAAATATTGAATGGTATACTCTCATTTCTATATCTGAAAGTTTCAATCAAGTTTGAGATATAAATACATTAGAAAAAAAATTAAAAAAAGAAATTGATAACATACATATTGGGTTTTCAAGATTTACACATACCATCCTCTTTCTTTCCTAATTTCTTGAGAGACAAGATGAAAATGTAGCCGATGAACAAAGCCGCTGCCCCTCCCAATACAATTGCTAACAATTTGCCTGTATTTTTATTATTATTATTATTATTTCGACCTTCTTTTCCTGTCACAAGCGCCATCAGGATTTGTTAAATAAATTCGAATATTGAAACAGGAAAAAAAAAAAGGGCAAAACTATTATTCAATTAAATCTAACCAAAAATTAATTCCAACACATCAGAATATGACATGGATTTTAGCTATAATCATACAACGAGTTTTGGCCAAAATGTCTATCAGAGCAAGGTCATGATTTGCATGTCTCAAATGGAAGAAATAAAATCAAACAATTGAAATTTTCCCACATTTTTCACTTCATCTTCTTGATTTTATTACCTTGATTTAAGTTGTCTGGTATTCCATCTGGGTAGTAACCATAGCTAACAAAACAGTTGTCCAAATAAATTTGTCCTGAAAGTGAGCTACCACACTCTTCTTGAGCAATCTGAAGTGCAATACTCACACATTCACCACAATCACAAGGCCCCAAATCCCCTTCACACTGTGCAATCACTTGCATCAGTTCATAATTTTCTTTGCAATATCCATCTCCATCTGTCACACAACTTTCCACACCTGCAAATGCTGCATCCCTCACCTCTTCAAACCCGAGAATCACCGACTTTTTCTCATCACATTTCTTGTGAAGCAGCTCATGTTTAGAACTTTCCTCAGTGAACCCATCAGCTTCATAGTGAACATAGCAGCCATGAAGCTGAATCCGGGCGGAAACAGCTTTATTACACAAAGTGTTAGACATTCCAGGAAGTGAGGTTATGCAGTTGTTGCAGTCATTGTTGCTTAGGTCACCTCTGCACTGGAAGAGGCCTGAAATGCCATTGTTTTCATCTCCTGTGGTAGTTTTGTAGAATTTTTTTTGGGAGGATTTCGCTATGAGTTCTTGGAAAAAGGAGTAAAGGGATTCAGAGTGAGACTTGCTTGAATCTGAAAATGTTTTGCTTGTGCAGTTTTTGTATATTAAGGTACTATAATCTGAAGTGATTTCTGCATTTGGCAGGGTTGCTACCATCTGTGAGAAAGCTAAAAGGGTTAGTGTTTGAGATAGAAGAGACATTGATTTCAAGGTTGAAGCCATGGCCATGATTCCATATGGAAATTTGGTCGCTCAAGTTCGATTTGTACTCTTTTTTTGGGTTTAAGACAAAATTTGTTAGCTTTTTTTCAAAAGAAAAATGACAAAAAGAAAAAAGAATCAGCCGTTTGAATATCATTTGCTTGGATAGTTTATCGTTGGTTAAAATGGATATGGAAAGTGGATTGGGGAGTTGGGATTTTGGTTTTGTATTTCCTGCCTACCTTTATCTAACTATTGGAAACCTCGCCTTTTCTTTTTCTGATGAACCTCAAGTTGCTAGTTAAAAATTACATGTATAGATGACGAAAACCAGTAATTTAGGTTAGTGAATAGTGATGCCTCTCCTTCCATCTTGGAATTTGAGGTAAAATCAACAATTGTGCAGAAATTT